>JASDQU011026249.1:1904-15908 GCA_032191745.1 Picea mariana
CGCTCAAATATATATCTATGAAAAAATAAAATAAATTATGAATAAGAGCTATGGGAAGTGCTTGTAAACCCGCCGGGATACTGAACAGGTCTGTTGGAAACGGGTAAATGCAGGCATGGCGCCAAGGCAACTTCGCCGGGGTACTAAACAGGCCTGCTGGCAGCGAAGCAATGTCGGGTATATGAAAATTTGCAAAAAAGAAACCTCTTTAAAGTCCTTTATTTTCATCCAGAACTTCTTGGCAGGATACAGATGTCAGAGTGGGTTAAATGGCAACCCTGTCGAGGCTATGGACGCCTGCTGGAAGCAGTGGCTATGCCAACAGTATTGAAGATTATATCTTTAACATCGTGACTTGTTGATCTTAAGACTAATTATCAGTTTTTCGTCTTTTGAAACACTGTTGGAATAATTGGTGGATGATGATATTTGTACGATTTTCTGGTTGTTATTTCTGAGTTGAAATTTTCTTTGTTGTCCTAATCTGAATTTGTTTCTTTTGGCAGAGATAACTGCTTCTACCAGTGTGTCGCCATTGTTGGCAGCCAATTCAATTTTTTCCATCGTCTCATAAGCTGCCTACACCAATGTTTTACAAACATCAATTTTTCATCGCAATTTTTCAAATAAACGACACTTTTATTTTTGCAACGTTTGCACACTTATTTTTGCAACGTTTGCACACTTTTATTTTTGAGGTTATTCCTATTGCACCGACTTTACACTTATCATTTCCTAGCTGGCAAAACTTTCGATCTATACTCATTATTTATGCTTCGATTGATTGTGTGACTTGATTTCATCGAGTTTGTAATACATTGGCATTTGGATTTGTAATTTATTTACTTAGCCTTTGGTTTCATAAGATACATGGGTGTTAATTCTTTTATATATATATTTTATACGATACCTATGTTCTTTTTTTCATGACTATTGGCACTTAGATCATATGAAATCCCATTGACACCTTGGTTAAAACTATTGATGCGAGCTAATACATTGGCTCATGGTTAAATGTGTGGGAATGGTTTCATATTGAATGTTAAATGATTAAAACTATGGCATAACACTTAGCATTTGATTCATTGATCGGTCAAGTCATATGACTGTTGAGTTATGCGATTATGGTTTGAACAACTATGAAAGCCGACGGTCGTACCATTCGCCATAACTATTGTGCATGGCAGTGAATAACTCCAACACCTTCGCACACTGGCATTTATGCCTATCCCATATTCATCGTTCACCTCTGTTAGCTCGGGAAGCCTCCGCGTACTTTGTTCCTATGTGTGTTTCAACCCAAACCCTCGGCTTACCATGTGCTCGGCTCCATGGCACCAATCGTGCGGATCGAGCCAAATGGCCACCAAGCGTTGCTAACGTTTGATAATGCCCGCAAATATTTGGAGGAAAACTCATGTATCACCTTCATACAGAAATTTGAGGGTTTTAACTTAGTTGTGGCATGACAATTCGCCATGACTTTCGATGGTTATAGAGCTAAGGTCGGAGATATTCAATTGGAAGTTGACGAGAAGTTTATCAGTGTTGCTACCGGGTTACCTTCCACAGGACAGTGTTGGTTTAAAAATTGTAAGGTCGAAGAGGTCTCATGGACGCTAATGTTCATTTCATGCGAAGTCACCTCTTGTGACAGAGGTATGCCCATCTCTGCACTTAAACCCCGATGGCACGGTACCTTAATGGTAATCAAGTAGTTCATGACCTGCGAAGGTCGATACGAGCTTGTGTTTCTCTACCACCTGCGTTTGCTTATGATTTTCATGGGATATTCGTTGAATATGCCATTCTACTTTCATCGCAGCCTATTTAAGATGTCAAAAATATTTAAGAGGCAGCAAGCTGACGGTAGCCTATTTCACTATGGTCTCATTAAACTCATCATTGTTTATCATTTGAGTTTGCATGGTGATAGTTGGAGAGAATTCATCGCTCGTAATGGTTTAGAGGAAACGGACCCTATACAGGTCAACAAACCTATGGTAAATGAAACCATTGTTCAACTGCCTATGCCCTTTCATGACTTGCTGCCATCCCCTAAGCCCTCGATCAACCCTGATGTTGAGTTACCAAACATAGCAGTCGAGAAGGCCGAGGCTATAAAGAAACCTACGARCAAGAAAGCTAAGACAAACCCTACAGCTAATGCTAAGGRCAAAAAKAAYGCACGGMTCATCTCRAGGATGGYCARGAACAAACCAAAACYCTYTGCTRAGTCAAAGCCTATCGTTYTRAGTGAGGATTYYGATTCGKATGTGGAACGTTTCTTGGCCAGYGAGTATCCTTACTCRCAGGGTTTRTGCCCCGAACCACCTTACGATTTCGTGACTAACCTCCCCCCYTRCCTAAAGAAYGACCCTAGCTATCCTRGTATTAAATTKCCTATCGAAACYCTCAGTCATGTCTCYGAAMCCCCACCTRTKTTTTCGAAACCCACAYARTCKCCCTGTGACCAATGTGGCTTATGGTTGGAACGATATTACATCGACGTTCCAATACTACAATCGAAAATTCAATCACTGGAAGATCGAATTGCAGTATTGACCAATCAAAAAGATCAGCCCCAAGCGACCGATTCAAAGCAAAAGACAACAGGCTCCATCCTTTTCAAGAATGTTGAATCAGCCACTACAGTTGTCAACTCTAAGTTGTCATAATCAAAGCTAGTTTCTCACCAAACAGGTATGATTTTAATATCGTTTAGCTCTGTGAATGATTATGATTAATATAGTGATTGGAATTTACTCTCGAATAGCTCTGTTTACATTTTGAATTGACTGTATATTTTTCTTTGAGTAAATGGAATTTCGTTTTTCCGATCATTCCCAATTTAGCCTCTCTTAGATTTTCATCGATTTGATTGATCTTCGTGTGGGTTTGATTTGTTTGTTTGAGTTAAAAGGGATAGTTCGTTGTCAATCGAATTTGTTTGTATCTATTCTAGACAGGAAATGTTTCTCATACTCAATTTAGAATACGATCACACTTCGATTCGATTTCGTTATGATTCATACGCTATGATTGGAAACGATTTTGATGAGGTTAATTGTTACGATTTGTTGTGTCATATGACCTTCAAAGAACAAGAATACAACTCGGATCATTTTCAATTTGACTCTGTTTCCTCGGAAACATTTCTTTTATTTGAGCCTGTACAAACACGCCCAAATTATGAATTGGATTTGATTCATAATGATTATGCTAAACCCCAGCCGGTTAATTCGCATTGATTGGAGCACTGTTAGCTCAACTATGTTATGAGTTGGATTCGTATTGCAATGGTTGCTTTGTTTGATTTTGATTTGTAGAACGAGATTGGTTACATCTGGATTCACGATTTATATATATGTTAAACTCAGTTATGATTCGTTTGAAGTTAACAATTTCGTTCAATACCAATCGAGTTTATTTGCCCAATTTGCAATAACCAATTACGAATTTTGTTGATTCTATTATGATTCTGATCAAATTCAATCGATCTGGTTATGATTTTATTTGAGCTGATTCTTGCACCTGTTTGAATTAATCCACTTGTGACATGAATTGTTTACTATGTCATGACAGCTATAATGATTTTGTTTCGATCCTATCGTATATCCTGTTGTTGAAAAAACACAACGTTTGCCTGCGATTTGTTTTGATTATTAGTTTCAAATTGGATTTGAAACAATTTCGAAATTGTTTGATTTTGACTCTATCTACCCAGATCTTGGTAATAAACAAAACAGAGTATGCCTATCTCTCTATTCGGTTATTGGATTTTGATTCTATTTGATTTCGAATGATATAACATTTTCAAATTAAATGATTCGTTTTCAAATGGTTGTTGGATGTTAATTCAATTTGATTTTATTAAAAGATTTTCAATTAATTTTAATTCTGATTCTGTATCTTATTTAGACCAGCTACAAAATCAGAGGATTCTGTAGCTAGTCTATAGAATTAAATTTTTATTATTTTATTAATAAAAGATCCTTCTAACTTGTTTATTTTGGTCCTTTTCAGGCAAATTCGAATTGCATGGGATTTGATGGACAGTTTAGAGGATATTTGGATGTTTTACTTTTATTTTAGTTTCCTAGTTTAGTTGAACTTGGGAATATCTTCCCAGATTATGTAAACAGTCTGATAACTTCCACAGGGAGGTTTTACCCTGTGGAAAAACTTATAAATACTTATTATTTTTTTTGTAATAATCATCCTCATTCGTGGGAGAACAAGGATATGGAATTTTAATACAAACTGAGACAGAAGTTGATGTTGCTACATCTTTAGCTTTCCATAATATCAATCTTTTGTTTCATGTTTATGTTATCAATTTGCATTTGATTAATGACTACTTTAGCTATCTTAGTCTTTTGCAAATGATACGAATTAATTAATATGATCCATGTCTGATTTCTTCCAATATTTAAAAACATAGCAATTACTTGATTCAGTTTGTGAATGACAGATTTTTCTTCTTCATCAATTGAATTATTAAGTATAAGTTTTTGCATAACAGGTTTACTTAATTGTGGAGATTTATAAATTATATAATTGTTATGATTTTTATGTCTTGTTTGTCCTGTAAACCAACTCAAAGAGCATTGCAGCTTATCGTTTATGAGAAGCTTCTGGATTATTCGATGCGGGTTTCCTCCCTCTGATCTTCTTGAACAGTCATCATACACAGGACAAATCTGGAGCGTTTCCAGGCCAGTTTGTTGTTTATTCGTTTAGTGTATTTGTTAGTATTTTAGTTAGATATATGTGTAGTTAGTATATTAGATTGTTTAATTTCAGTAAATTCTATCTCTTCTTCATAAAATTATAAAATCATCAACAAAAAAATATATCTCTTGCTGTCTTAGGACAGAATATCAATCAGTTTTTCAGGTTTTACTTAAATTTGTAAATTGTAGATTACTGTACATTTTGTGAATAAGTTATATTTTTGATAGTAGTTAGATAATTAATTAGTTAGAGTTAGTATAGTATTAGTTAGTAGATTGTATATATATAGTTAGTTGTAGTTTAGTTTGTTTTAATAGTTAGTTCTTAGTTAGATTAGTTTATTAGTTAGTTTTAGTTAGTTTTAGTGTAGTTTGTTTTATTTGTTTTTAGTTAGATTGGTTTTCTTTTTTTGTTTTCTTAGGACCTTAGATCGGCTAAAGAAGCCGCTAAACCCATCAGGGTGGTTCATCCCAAACGGCTTGGGTTATTAGACAACCCAGGACCGGTTCCACTCTCTCAATTGAAGGACGGTCAATTTCGCCCGTCAACACTTATGCATTCCTACCAATTTCTAGCCTTGCAATTTATGCCTTTGTGACTCAACACCTTTATCCCTAGAGGAGACATTCCCCTGAGTGTCCTTATCCTGAAGATGCTTCCTTACATTGAGCATAAGTATGTTCCTTGTGCTCTCAGACTAGTTTGCTTGACTGCAACACTCGTTTCCTCCATTGTACTTTAGCATTCTTTTATTCTTTTTCAAGATTTAATAACATGAAAAAGACAAAAAAATCGAAAAACAAGAAAGAAGGGGGGAAAGTGTCTATCTCTTTATTTGGCAGTAATTTGTCACCCTTGAACAAAGCATAGTCTTTGAGTTAGTATATCAACATTTTCGGTTAGTATGGCTTTAGGAGATTTTTCTCATTATTGAGTATAATCTTTGTCGGTTGGTTATTCTTCCAGTCTTATGGACCATCTGATGATGCCTCCTATATCATAGATGTATCCTAGTTTGTAATCCATATTGCCTAAGTCACATAATGTGTCATGATTTTGTTCAAGGGAAGTTTCATCCTGAGTCAGCCACTCTACAAAAATCCTTGACTTTCCATGTCATCATTCTCGTGTCAATCAAGTACCTCTTAGTTTCACAAGTATTTTTGTACTTCACTCGTGCTAGTATATAAGGTCCCCATTGACTTCTTGTTGGCAGGTCTGCTCTTATCGACTATGACTCATTACTCTGAGAGTATGACCTAGAGTTGCACCTTGGGACTATTTCCATCATTGATAGGTGACCTTGCACTTAGCAAATGACAAACCATCATTTGTCCTTGACTGAGCAGTTTCCCTTGTGTTCAAAGTCAACAACAATCATCACACATAGGAATTCGTTCAATGCCTTGGTTTCCATTTGACCCAATTGATTGATTCCTCATCTTAGTCAGTAGTCTTCATCATTAGCTACTATTCACAGAGTCTATGTCATGCGCTATTCTATCTGGCACACACTAGAGTTATACCCCAGTGTGGTCCTTACTGTAAGTTTTAAACCTGTGAAGTAAAGCAATGCATATAGATTCTTAAGAAAAACAGAATTTAATCAATGGCTCATACACAGAGTACACAGATATTTTATACCGGAAACCCTCAACCGGGAAAACCTTTATTATATTCATTATTGAATTTCACCATTCACCATACAATATATACAATGTTTTTATTTATTCCGTAGATACCAAAACCCTAATCCATTAATCCAGGATTAATTTAGTAAACCACTAAAAATAGCAAAGTCCGCTAAAAATAGCAAAAATGACCCAAAAAAAAAAAATTGGGGCACTGCGCATAACCAAGGGGGGGCATACCTACCCCCCCTGGGACCCCCCTAGGAAAGCGCTTGGCGCACATGACACAAACAAAACTACTATAGGGATCGTCAGACGCAGTTGTTGAACCTGACGCGCCCACACACACACATGCAAAGAATATAACAATACCCAACACTTACAATATTTTCGTCCAAGTCCTTCCAAATATTTGGCCTTCTGCTACTCCTTATGTTGGATGATGGGGGATTCCTTAATTCCCTCCTTCCAAAGGATCTCTTCCTATCGAATTCATCACATCTTGTTGTGGGAAAGGGATATAGAGTCATTTTTAGTACCTTGGGGCTTGTAGTCATCAGTGGTAGGTCCCTCGCTATTGATAGTGGGAATACACCAATGTCCCTTGATTGGTAGATTCTATCAGGTGCTTGACATCAACTCATTTATTCACACTTTTTATATTGTACTAGGTACCTTGATGCCCATTATCATCATCAGTGGATTGTATCGCATTCGTTAACGATATACATCAATGATCGGTAATCAAATGGTGTCTCATTGTGTTCGAATTCAACGCATTTATTCACATATTGTAGACTCCTACCATGACAGATCATTTTGAATACTTTGGGTGAAGTAAGAGCATCGCATATGTTGTGCTCTTACCCAACCTATATTGATTGTACCACCCTTAGTGACATTGGTACTTGCAGAGGATCTGTTTGTTCACTTCATTAGCTCCAGATATCCTCTTATTTGATTTTGAGACATAGCTCCACTATGTGTCCATTCATGGCTAAGATATAAATTTGCATGCATCCACTGTGTCTTTTTTGTGGCCATGATTGCTACTTCTATATATATCACATGGATCCACATTGTATAGTTATCGTGGCCATGGAAATCAGTTATATTTTCATTACTCATGGATCTCCAATGTACTTGATTCGATGGCCATGCTTACATCACTCCTGAGCATGGGTATTCCTGAATCGGGAAGATAATACTCTTACTTGATTTATGTTGTCAGTTTTGTTCTTGGATCAGTTGTCTGGGAACTTTCATCGGGAATTACTTCAATGTATCCTCACCTCTCAGATTTATAATGTATTTCAGCCATCAGTTGTTCTTCTAACCTCATACATTAGGGGCCATTTGTTATACCACAAATTTCCAAACTACATTTTCATTTGTGAGATGGCATAGTCCATTCCCTAGCTTGTAGACCTAAATCCCACTCTTCTTCATCAGTTCATCCAAAAAAAACACTTTTTTTTTCATACGCTATTCACCCATGTGCAAATCGCGTATGTACTCTATTTTCCAGTGTACAAACTATGTATACCCTCAATTTTGTGAAAACATTAAAAAATTCCATATTTTTGGGAGAGGTTTTTGGTTTGGCCCATTCCCAAACTTCCATTGGCTCATACACAACTAAATATAACCATCTCAACCTCTTTAGGATGGTATATAATCACCTATGGGGGTATGGATGAGAAGAGACAACCTTGGTCCAAGATTATGCTGACGATTTGCAAGATTACCTATTCCCTGAACCTCTGAGTAGCATCCCTTGATCTGGAAACCTGTTTTCCATCTTTCCTTCCTCTCTCATGTATGATCGTAGGGTGTGCTCATATTCCTTCTAGGTCATTTGAGGAAGAAACACTTTGTTGAGTAGATGCTTGACGTGTCCAGTGGAGGAACCGGGGTGGTTGGCTTCAAGGTAGTGCCGACGGTTAGAGTTAGTTTGTAACTACCTAATTATACTGCTTCAAGAAAAGAGTTCTCTTTCCCTCCATATATATGTAATTTCGTTCAATATACCTATATATGTTAACTTTCTTTACATATTTGAATTATCACATTACATGTATAACTTGATTTCATAACTACCTTGTTGCAGAATAGACTTGATATCCTTTGGCAGGTTAGTACAGGAAGAGATCAGGATAAATTCAAAGGTTGAGAGCGAGGAACTACATTGAATGTTTGGATACAAGGTGTGAGCTCTTGTATTCTCTCTTCCAAGTAGTTATTTTATTTTAAGTTTGTGTGTGGGAGGGTAGGTTCTTCCTTTTAAATACGGTTAGGCTCTGTTGTGACACAGACCCAAGGTCACAGGGTAAAAATCCCATAACATCATGCATCTTGCCAAGTATGCCCAACACACTCTCCATCGCACCAAACCGAGCGTGGCACTTAGCCAACTCGTCGATCGATCACGTCTCCATGCCTATCATGATAATGTGTGCCCTGAGTGAGTGGTGGAGGTCTTACATTCTCCCCGACTTGAAATTGTTGGCGTCCTCGTCAACATGGCCCCTTCATCTCATCCAATGAAAGGGGTATTGGTGGTGGTGAAGAGAGAGTTCTAAAATGTCCATTCAAACGACGCTCTGATACTGTTTTTCACGGGGCTAGGCTTGTCGCCCTTGAGCGTCCCATACCACCCAAGGAGTCTAGTCTCCTAGCGATGTCGGCATGACCTCACATGTTAGGCTTGACTAACAACCTGCTTGTATCATTTGGAATACGCCTCACCGTAATCTGTTGACAAACCCATGCTAGGAATATTTATATGTGTAAAAGTTTGAATGCTCGTTTCACCATACGATGTTGCACCATCACCACCCAACCATTGACACCTACACATGTCTTCCCCTAAGCCAAACATACTCAGAAAATTGACTACCCAACATGCAATCGTGCTATCATCCATCTAGGATAACTCATGATAGTCACCGAAGATCATGTCCCTTCTCGTAAGGCATCCGCATAACTTCAATGCACATACCATCGATGTCACCTTTCCATGGGTGATACACAATCTACCACATTACATTGCCAAGTCACGCTATCCTCCACCGAGAAGCCTAACATAGCGTCTCACTGGTTGGTTGCCCATCCTACTCGACAAGACGTCCTCCTTGGTTGTCCTAGCATACATGCTAGTACACCATCCCGACTGTCTCGTGGCTACACCCACGAGTTGGCCACCAAGGCTACCAAATATAGGGACTCGTCGTACAACTTTCCAAGCATGCTCGAAGCACCCTCTCTCGGACTCACCGTGCATCTTTCCAAGTAAGCTTGACATTCTCTCCATCACAACAAACTGAGTGCACACTTATCCAACTCGTCGACCGGTAACGTCTTCATACCCATTGTGATAGTGCATGCCCTACCTAAGCATTGGAGGTCTTACAGGTGCCAATATGAAGTTTTGCACACCACATATGGGTCTTGGGGACATGACCGTGGTCCAAGCATGAAAATAAACATCAAATGGCCTAAATTATTATTTTGGGTTTGTTGGAGTATGCATCTACTCCACAATCACCACACATTCCATGTAAATGGAATCTTTGTTCCATGGGTATAATATATGTGCCATTACAAGGTTGTGTGCACTAAGAATTGGTCTCACGATTGTGGCCATGGTTTAAGTTTGAAAATGAACATCTTAGGGACAAAAAGATACTTTTACAATTCATCTACCATATGCATTTTCCCAAACCACCATAATGATTTTCTAAACACATCTTTAGCCCAACAATGTAATATAAACATTGTTTCAAAGTGTACACACCACATATAGGTATTGATACTTTCATAATGATTTTCTAAGCACATCTTTAGCCCACCGGTGTAATTACGCCGAAGGTGTTCTCTAGGGGGAGGTTCCCTTCCAAATTTTCGTCATTTGTCCGCATCATATTAACAAGTGGCATGTGTTTTTTAACAAGATCTCTACCTTTGATTCGAATAAACACATAACGCGTTGCCAGTGGTCAGATTATGTGCCACGTCATCGGTTTGTTGCCGATGTTTTTGATATGACGATCAATAGGGCATCTATGGCCTTCGTTGTAATTGCTTGCATGAGAGAGAGAGAGGGGTTTGGGGGGTGTCTGTTCACCATTAGGTTTGAGGTTCTCCATCACTTTTCATCAAGTTTGTTGTCAATATCCGTCATCCAGGCTCTGGTTTGAGTATTGGCATCGAGCTAGCCAAGAAGAAGTGGAAGCCTAAGATTACGGGCGTTTTAGAGCGGAGTGAGCCTCTTTACTAAGGCGTTTTGTGTGGTTACGAAATAAATTTGGTGCAGATTCATGTAAGAATCGCTCAGAGCGGCCTTATCTTGTAAATTTTGAAGCATTTGTTGTTGTTTCATGTGCGGTCGAAAGTTATAGAAACGCTTTGGAAATGTCAGAAACTGTAAAAATCGCTTTCCAACCGGTTATGGGTTGGTAAATACGAGAATTTCATGCCTTAATTTTTTCTTTAAAGTAAAATTAGTGTCCTCCTTTAACCTCTAATGATATTGGCACCAGTAGTTTTGTAAACGGACAATACCGGGGTTTGGCAGCTTGAAGGCTTGAGGTGCGTTTTTAACCATTGTTTGGTGCATTTTTTTAATTTTTATTTATGTAACTAAAGAAGGAAGTTCTTCATTCCTAAGTGTCTAATGTTAGATAGAGCATAAATAAATCGTGTTTTTTTTCTGATCTTCAAGGCGGTTGTATACCGTTAACAACAGGAATCTCATACATTCTCGCAGCTTAACAACACTTACAAACTGTAGTCTTCACTGTTCAGGTAACATTTTCGACACCGGCAATCATGATTCTTTCGCCTTTAAATTTACTACATTTGGTCGTACTTTGGTTAAATACTTGCATTTAGCTACTTAGCGAAGCTTGCCGACCTTATTTTTTACTTTAAAGTACAATGTGTAAGACTAACATTTTTCTCAATTTTTAGATTTATGTCTTTGAGGGCAAAAAGTCTTTTCCTCTTTAAGATTTAATCTTCTCGGAGAATAAATTCGTTGCATTTTTAATAGATAACTTCTTTCCATTTAAACCATGCCTTCTTCTTCATTGATCTCTGGCAACTTTGTTGTTTCGCAGTTACTCTCTGAAACTCTAACTTGGAAAACCTTGTGGGATATGAACGACTGTCTTGTAGAAGAAGTGGAACTATTGTGGATCAAGCTTGAGTAAACCTCTTTACTTTATTTTAAGAAAGCCGAGAGTTAGGTGTAGAATTTGTAAAATAGATGTGAGGGCCATTGATGAAATACTCAATAGAAAGAATCTGTGAAATATAGAACAAAGGCAAGGTTTTGGAACAATCTATGATGGACAGGCTACTTTTAAAATACTCTTCATCGATCTTGGTTGGACTGCTCTTGGTTTTGAATCTCTCTTTAACACATGGCTTTACAAAAACTCAAGATGGTAAGATTTAGTGATATTTTTGGTAGCTTTGTTTCTAATATGTATATCTCTCCCAATTTTTTCATTCTTGAGAGGAAACATGCTATGATGACATTTTATGACTAATTACTTCATAAGATTTGTTCATTTTACACTAGAATAATCTTTAAAACCTTTTGTGTAGCAGACTGTCAAATATTAAAAATCGGAACATGATTTGTTGATGGTTGTAGGCTTGTTTGTTTTGCAGTGTTTGCAATAAATGTTCTATGCACAAGCCCGGTATTACCTCCTCTTGCAGGATGGGTTCAAAGTGCAGGTGATCCTTGTGGTGAGAATTGGCAGGGTGTTCAATGAGTGGGGCCTAACATCACTGGAATGTATGTCCGAGACCAGATCCTATAGATGCAATAGTCCTGAATTTTATTCAACTATTAATTGGTCATATATTTATGGTCTTTTTAACCTTGTGTTGGGCACCAACAACTCCCCTTATATTTTTACAAAATTTAAAGGGCCCCTATTAAAATCTTGATAATTATAATGAGCTACAAAATCAACCTTTTCAAATAGTTCCATTCCTTGGCTTGCTTTGAGACAAACTTAAGACATTCACTTTAGTATGAGTCATTTATTACAAGAGTATATGTTAAAAGTTAAAAACGAGCATAAAAATCTCAATTTAAACAAAAACGTTAATTTTTTATCAAATGTTTACTTTTGTTTAAATTGTGATTATGTGTTTATTCTTTTGTTCATTAGCAAGTTTGACTATTTTCAATAATGTGTTCAATACTTCAAATAATATATTGGTTGGTTTCTCATTTTCATGAAATCTTTGGTGATATTAATTAATTAAATTCTTTTTTCATTTTGCATCTCATAATAATAATAAAAAATAAAAAAGAATTATCTATGATTTGTTTGATTTTATTCTCTTCTTCATTAACTTGAAGCTTCTAGAATTAAGATCATATTTGAAAGGAAAATATAAATAATGTTTGTTTATAAGTTATAGTTAGTTTAAATTCATTTTTTGATTTTTCTAGATTTTGTTTTATTCACAATTTTTAGGTTATTAATTTTTAAGTTATTAATTTAGGTTTCTTTTTGTTTCACAGTTTTCTATTATCAAATATTTGATACGGATCTAATCATGGCTTGATTTTATTATCCAAATACGTTCAAGATGATTGATCCAAAAATAATTTTGGATTTCTACAAATAATTTTATAAGCAAGAACAGATAAAATTTGGAAAGGCGTCAAGATCAGACACATGATTTTGCAGGACTGATTTCAGCCAAACCGTGAGGAATTTGAAGAAACAGTTGAAAACCCAGAACCAAAATGGACCCATTTACCTTTTGCGTTAGATTTTCCCAAAAAAATGCACGATTTGAGAGATATTTGGGTCTCTTTTAAAGGCAAATTTCAGGTGGCGGAAATTAAAAGTGACGCCCAGACTGTTCATTCATTTTATAAATATATGAGAAAGATTAGAGCCAGGTGGATTCAAGAATTGAAGAGGATGATTTTAATCCTTTCTCTTTTGTATATTATTGTTTTTGTAAAATTTTTATTTCTTTTCAAATGGAGTAATGGATGGCTGGAAACTTTGGGAGGATGGACGAGTATTTTTAAAGAAGAATATGGAATTCCAAGTTGCTTAATGGCTTTTGTCCTGTAAATAAAATGGTTTTATTTTCATATAATATCTTCATATTCTTTCAATAATTGATTATGCATTGATTTAAATAGTTTTAGTCTTTTTTATCAATACATGGTTAATTATTATTATTTATATATTAATTTTTCCAATCTTTAAGAGTTTATTATCCAAAACAATTATTCCAGGACTACAATATGGGCATGTGATTTTGAGAAAGAATATGGGAAAGTAATTCATATTTGGCTTTAGACCTGTGTGATACTTATTCCATTTCATTCTTTCATTATTGTTATATTATGAAAATGTTATAACGGTTGATTTTAGTTTTAGCTTGTCAATCATATGGTGTTTTCATACTGTTAAATATTATATGCTGCCCATAATTTCTTATTCCATTTTTTATGTGTGATCAATCAATCATTTGATTATTATGGAATTTATTTCTAATGTTAAATGATGGATAATATCAATACCCAGAATTGAGTTTTCTTTCGTTCTTAAATATTGATTATCTTAAGATCACGCAATTCTTAATT
>JASDQU011026252.1:0-13671 GCA_032191745.1 Picea mariana
CAAACTCATGAGGACTACTATGAGTTCTTGGTCATGCCCTTTGGCTTGTGTAATGCCACCTCCACTTTCCAAAGTCTCATGAATCATGGCGTCCATCTGATTCTCCATCATTTTGTCTTAGTTCTCTTTGATGATATTCTCATCTATAGTAAAACACAGACAACCCTAATTTCCCATGTGGATCAAGTTCTCCATCTCCTTTCTCAGCACCAACTTTTCTTCAAACAATCTAAATGTGCCTTTGGCGCCTCAGAAGTGGATTATTTGGGTCATATTATTGGCAAGGATGGTGTAAGGGTGGATCCTAATAAAATTGAAGTTATGCAAGATTGGCCTTACCCCAAAACTCTCAAGAGCTTGAGGGGTTTTCTGGGTTTAATGGGATATTATCACAAATTTGTTAAGAATTATGGAAAAATTTCATCACCTCTCACTGCTCTCCTTAAAAAGAATGCTTTCAATTGGACTCCAACCACTGATCAATCCTTCCATGCTTTGAAATAGGCTAGGTTCACAACCCCTGTCCTGGCCTTTCCTAACTTTAAGAATATTTTTTTCTTGGAATGTGATGCTTCTAGGAACAAAATTGGAGCAGTACTCATGCAAGAAGGACGGCCGATGGCCTTCACTAGAAAACAACTTTCGAAGTGCCATTTTGGCCAATCAATCTATGAAAACAAAATGTTGGATATTCTGCATTGGATCTATGGCGTCCTTATCTATTGGGCCAACGCTTCCAAATTAAAACAGATCATCATAGGCTCAAGCATTTTATGGAACAACGAATTTCCTCCCTAGAGAAACAAAAATGGGTGACCAAGCTATTTAGATATGATTATGAGATCATTTACATGAAGGGAAAATAAAATGTGGTTGTTGATGCTCTTTCACGAAAGTATGAAGACAAAGGGTCCATTTTTTCTCTCTCCTTCCTTGTACCAGATTGGCTCCAAGTTGTTCACCAGGAATGGCTACAAGACCCCAAAATTTATGGTCTTATCCAATAGTTGCAAGAAAATTCTCCAGTTTCTCAGGGTATCTAAGTAAACAATCACAATTTAAATCTACGGTGTTTTCGGAGCTTCATGCTTCCCCCACAGCTAGGCATTCAGGGTTCACCAAAACCTATGAAAGGGTCAAACGTTCTTTTTTTCTGGGATGGTATGAAACAGGACATCTGTACCTTTGTGGTTGAATGTGATGTTCGTCAATGGAATAAGGGAGAAACAATCAATACCTCGGGCTCACTATAACCGCTCCCGATTTTGTCGACTATTTAGAAGGATATTTCTATGGACTTCATTGTTGGATTACTTAAATCAGGAAATAAATCAGTCATCATGGTGGTATTTTCTCATTTATGTGCTCTCCAACACCCATTCACCACATCCACAATGGCTCAAATTTTCATGGATAATATCTTCAAGCTTCATGGCATACCTCATTCTATTGTCTCTCACCGATATCCCACTTTTTACCAACAATTTTTGGAAATAATTTTTACATCTGCAGGGCACCCAATTGCATCTCAACACCGCCTATCATCCCCAAAATGATGGCCAAACTAAAGTTGTCAACAAGTGTTTGGAAAACTATTTGAGGTGTTTTGCATATGAACGAAAAAATCAGTGGGCTCAATGGTTACCCCTAGTTGAATGGTGGTACAACACATCTTACCATACAACTACTCGCATGACTCCTTTTGAAGCAATATATGTGTTATAACCCTATATTTCATAAGATCAGATGGTGATTGAAATTTCTTCCTTCGGTGATTTTATGTGGTAAATGATATTTCATTCTGCAAATAATTTCCCAAAGGAGAGAAAATAGGCAGGGTTTGCATTTGAAAATATACTCTTAGTTGATTAAATTGGGTTATTATAGCGTGGGAAAATAAAATTATAATGGAAAAATGGAAAAAATAAAACTTAGCGCTACCCAGCGCATAATTTTTATCCTATTTTTGATAGCGGACAAGGATTTTTGTCTTATAGTGCCTAACTCCCACGCTAATCTCATCGGTGACATCCATCTTGTTCAATATCGATGGTCCTCATCCTTTTCGAACCCACCCCCCCCCCNCCTTTAACGGCGGGGGGGGTCCGAAAAGCTATTTTTTCCCCCACCTACGTGGTGCCTCCTCGTTATTTCGGACCCCACCCGCCTAATACTACTTACCACCTACCCCCGATCCAGAATCTTGCCAAACCACTGCTCCAATACCACTTACACCCCCCTCTTACACATGTCCTCCACTTACTCTACCACTCACCATCTCGCTTGTCACATCACCTCTCTGACTACTGTACATACCCCTCACCTCCCGTGTCTACTCCTCCTCTCACCATATGCCACATGTCTTCCACACTCCCGATACTTCTCACCCCTCGCATCTACTTCCCCCCTCTCACTACACCTCACCGTCTCACTGCTACTTCCGACATCTGTCACCACATCATCCTATTCATAACCAATCATGATTTCCCGTGACCATTTGACCGACAACTATTCCGTAATGATCCCACGCCACTAAAAAAAGACACTGTGGCAGTCATAATGTAAATATACCAGGTTTCAACCATCATTTGACCGTCCATATAAAACACAGATCAACGTCAGTCGGGTACTTCAGATATTGCAACTTGCACAAGGTTTAATCATGCCCCAATATGTTGGCAGTCATAGTTCCGTCTTGGTCACTCTTCCACTTCAGATTTCAGCCTTCAGGTAATAGCATTTCCGTTGATTCATTTCACCCGAAGCTCAAAGGCCCGAAGTCAGGGTTCCTCGTTCCATAATCATTGTTCCAAGTGGTAAGATTCATTTTGGTTTATGATTAATTGCAAGTGTTTTAAAAGGCTCCTTCTACTTTACGGGAAATGTGGACATTTGAGAATACACGGGCTTTGATAAACGGTCAGAGGATAAGAATAGGTGACAATAATAAGTTCAGGGTGGACTCTAGCTCCAACAAAGACAATGAATCATGGGATTTGTTTTGATATCATGATAAAATCTCACATTCAGTTCTCGATCACAGCCACTAATAAAGACCAGCAGCTAAGAAGAAGTCAAAGACCGATCATCAACAACCTTCATCAAACCAGTAGGCATATCCATGATCCAAACATAATTCATGTATAATCTCCAACATTCGAGCCACTTGGCAGTTTGTTTCATAGTGATTGCATCTAAAGTTTATTTTTAGTCAATCAAATCCAACACCTGAAATCTGAATCGATCTTAAAGATTCCTATATTTTTGTAATTAAGATATACAGTTAAATTAGATATATCATGCTCATTTATGACAGGATCCTTTGTAAACAACTCATAAATACTTCACATTTCGAAGTATGAAGGGTCGGTTGGGACATGTTCATAGGATAGGATCAATATTGTAAGGTAGCCCACATAAACACCATTGATCATATTTTATGTTATACAGTGCAGCATTACATGATTCTTGTGTCAATTTTCATTGGTGAAGTAAATTTCCCTGTAAATTTATTCTTTCTGCTACCACTACTGCTTTCTACATTCTGAATTATTCTAAGAAGATAACGAAACATAATTTTATTTAATATACACTATGTCTCTTGCTTGGATTAATTTATGTGTTTTTCACTGAAGATTGAAAATAGAATTCTTAATTGCTCTGTTTTTAATTGGATTTCTAGACCTTTTCATCTCTTCCATACATTAAATCTTTGAGGATCCAATGAATTTTCCTACCCTGCCCTGTAATATTAGCATGTTAACCTTGTATTTGATCAATCCAAATCTATGATTCCATTTTCCCAATGACCTTTTTTCCTTGTTCCAACCAACAATTCAAAAAACCAAACCCTGTACTATCATAACTAGCCTAAAATTTCCAACAAACAAAGCTAAATCTCATAGAGAGATCCCTCTTTGAGTTTAGGAGGGATAGATCCTAAGTTCCGAAGTGGTTTTGTAGTTACCTCTATCAACTTCTTCCTCAACCTGAGAAATTACAGAGTGATAACAATATGGACAAAATCCACCCTCGGTTCAGGAGGTTGACAACAATCTTACAGTTCGCGGGGCCATTCTTTGCACCCTAAAAACAAATTTGGCCATGGCTCAGAATCACATGAAGAAACAAGCAAATCAAGGTCATTCTGAATGAAAATTTGTTGAAGGGGAATAGGTGTTTCTTCATTTGCAACCCTATAAGAAGACTTCACTCAAATCTAACCACTGTCAGAAACTTGCTCCCAAATTTGATGGTTCTTATACAATTCTCAAGCAAGTGGAGCAGGTGGCTTACCAGTTGGCTTTGCCCAGTAATTCTAAGCTCCATCATGTTTTTCATGTCTCATTCTTAAAGAAGGTGATTGATACTAAGTGTCAAACTCGAACTACTATCCTTGAGTTGGAGGAAGAACGTTCCATTTGGTTGCATCCACAAGCAGTATTTGACTAGCGCAAGCGTCGTCTCCGTTAGTGCACCATCAAGGTGGTATTAGTGTAGTGGAAAGATATAACTCCAAAAAATGCCACTTGGGATTCGACCACCATTCTGCGACAATTTCTCCATCTCAAGCCTTGAGGACAAGGCTCTTTTTCAATGGGGAGGGCATGTTAGGGACCTAACCTCCCTAATCCCTCACGTAGATAGAATAATATATTTATATGTAATAAAGACCGACATTAGTTAATAAGGCCTATTTAATAAAATGGAATAATTTAATGTAAGAAGACCTAATAGAAGCTTCCGCTTCTAGAAGGATATTCCTCTAGAATAATATTTAAAAGATAGAATTAGAATAAATAAGAGTAGGAGACATGAGAAGTTTTGTCTTGAGAATTATTGTAATAGATCATTTCTATGTTGGAGGTTTCCCCCTCGAAGAGGCAAGTGAACATTGTTTCCTATCAAGAAAGGTATTATTTTGGTCTTGTGGTTTCATATATTGTGTCAGAAAGAACCTTGCAACAAGGGATGTTGTAAATACTTCCAGATGAGGATTGGAAGTAAGGAGAAATATAGAAGTTCTCATAAGAGTGTGAGTAGGTGTAGAATCCAAAGAAGAGTAGAGGATGCTCAAAAGGTTCTATAGGAGAAGACCTCTAATACCAAAAGGTCAAGCTCAGGAGAAAGCTTGATGAGGTATTGAGTAACAGGGTGAGAAGGCTTGCTACAAAGGAGGCTTGATGCAGCTCATAGTGGGCAAGGAGAAGCTCACAAAAGGACGAGATGGAGATGACTATTGATATTCATGAAAGAGGTTCAAGGAAAATCCACAACGAGAGAAAAGATAATCTCAGAGCAATTGACAAAAAGAAAATGAGTCAAGAAGAGTTTGACAGATAATTTAGTGAGGTAAAGGAAAGACTTAGTATAATTTTGGAGCAGCTACAGAAAAGAAATGAAGACCAGAATTAGGGTTGGAATGTGAAGAAGAAGGTCAAATGGCCTATTGTGCAGTTGTTAATGAGGAAATTTATGCACGAGATGAATGTTTTCATCATAACAGAGAAAAATATGATCAAAAAGAGAGGACACAGGTTGAGCGCTTTTTTGAAGAAAGAGAAACTCTGAGGAGTTGATTTTAAAAAAAGGACAATGGAAGGAGTTCATTTTTGTGAACCAGAGCATGGATCATTCCTTGGAGGGGATGATGATGAGGATGTTGAAGGGAGACATGTTGAGAGTCTCATAGATTCTTGGGAAAGTTCAGATCAACATGTGGGAAAGATGTTAGAAGCATCAAGTGAGGCTAGAGAACCTTATGTTTTTAAAACTAATTATTTGTGTGTGATTATAGGTTGTGCAAGGAATGAAGCAGGACAGTCACTTGAAATTGTCAAAAAGGCTAATGAATATGGATATATGCTTTTTAAAGGAATAGAAGCATAATAGAATCATAATTATGTTATGAACATAATCGAGGGTCAAATACCCTTCAAGAACATAGTTGAATTCCTTTGCAGATGTCATGGAACAACGATCCTCCGATCGACATAATGAGTTAATCATGGTCATTGATTTCATCAGATCATGTTTGTATGTGTTTTAAAGATTGGACGACTGAGATAAAATATGGAGTGGAGGCTTATTCCAGATTAACGACGGGTGTCAATTCTTTGATCGAAGTTCGATACTCCGAGGAGGTGGATACTCCGATGACTATTAGAGTCTATATTGTTGGAGATTAGAGATGGATAAATACTCCGATTATGTGGACAATCCGATCAACGATGAAGATTGATCAGAGGAGATAGATAAACGGTGGAGGTGAAGAGTCTGACGACCATCGGAGTCATTGGTGATCAGAATATTTAGCTTGAAGAGAGACCCAGAAAAACGGTGGAGATTCGTTAAGAGTACTTAGATCGATGGATCTAGAAAGAACACGTGGTGGTGTTCTATTGGAGCAACTTGTCGGAGTTGGATAACTAGGAGTTGCTAGATCAATGATGGATGTCTACTTGGAACGAGATAGATCAATGGTCTTGGAGGGAGACACGTGGCAGTTGAACACCGAGACTAGGATAGCAGTGTAGTGAAGGTGAATAGATTGAGACCATTGATCACAAGAGATCAAGGACTTAGAATTATCGAAGTGGTTCTTTTTTGTTCAGAGTTATTGCATTTTGATCGGAGTAGAAATGTTAAGCTATGAATGTTGAACTCTGATAGAAGAAGTACACGAGCCAAGGAGAGTTAAACCCTGACGACGTTAAGCACTTAGTCCTGGGTCGAGATCTTATGGAGCATTAACGCCATGATGAAGAATGCTTAAGGTAAGTACCCTACTCAACATTTAATTGGGAACTAGTGTGTAATAGAGTAAATTCAAACACCCATTAGAGGAGGATTTTGGGCCCGAATACAAATTTTAGAGCAGCCCGAGTGTTGTAATTGCTAGCAAAATTATTGAGAATTCTGCATATGTGGGTTTTAGGCTGGGAGATCATCGCATATGCATATAAACAAATGGACATATAAATTTAATATTTCATTAGCAATGACAAGAAGAGTTTCTTCACTTCTCACTTATGGATAGAATGTATGATTAGTGGCTAGAGATGTTCTTAATTTTGTGTTGGGTTCGAATATTTTAGTAAATAGGGTTTGGAATTCAAGTGTCATTTGAATTAGAGTGCACTTGGATTTATCCAAAATATATCTCAAGGCCACAATGCTACAATATATAATGTTTAACTTACAAAATTTCACATGTGTTGACATATAAATGTACACTAAATTGAATGTGTATTGAATGGCATATATGTTCTTAATGAAGTGTTGTGTTTGCATATTTAGAAATATAGTGTGTTGTTACTTTTGGCATAACATAATTGTAGAGATAGAATTGACATCACATAATTGACTTATTTTTCAATATTGGGCATTGGTTTTGGAATTACAAGCAAGTAAACCAAACCTTGAACCAAATCTAAAATAGAGACATCCATGCMTGTGGTGAGTAGCATCTAAAGAAACATGATATCAACCTAATTATGATTATAGAGATAATACACTTTAAGTCAACRTTAAGGATCTGTGTTGGTGAGATGGATGGGCCATAGGTCTACCATTTACGAATCATATGGTATAAGAACCCAAGTTCAAAAATACTTGGTGAACAACCTATATCATAAACACCCATAGTGGAGAGGTGGTGGTGCAGGGTCTAGAGAGGGACAAAAAACCAAAAATGGCAAGGACTTCTCATGAAGAACATGAGAAGGACAATCTAGAATCCATATTTAGTTAGTTAGAGCATAACATTGCTACATTGACTAAGATGGTAACATAATTGATGGTAATATAGGGTAAGGAAGGACACTTATTCTAGACTAAGCATTAAGAAGAAAAGGATGACCTAGAAGATTCTAAATGTGAGAATCTTGGACTCTGATAAAAATAATTATCTTCCTTCATCTTCCAATATTCCATTTAAGATTGAAGAAAAACTTGAAATACCAATGTATGATGGTCAAGTTAATGTCGAAAAGTTGAATAACTAGTTGAAACAATTAAGGATTTACTTCAGCTTTTATCAAATCAAAAGGACACAACATTTTTTTTTCATTTGAAAATATTTAGACATGATTTGTTGTGGTGGGAGAGTTATGTAGATACATTAAGGATAGGTAAAAATCTCATGGTTACAAAATGGGAGGAGTTCAATGCATTGTTGAAATAATAGTTCTATCCCATAGCCTACGAAGAGAAACAACTAATGAAATGGAAGTACCATCAACGAGAAGAGGGACAAGGTGTCCAAGAATACACATTCAAAATTTGGAAGAAAACCATCAAGTCGGGTAAGGATCTTCATAAGATCTTAGGTAATGTTGAAGTTACTTGGAGGACTATTTAGCCATATATGAAACCAATTACATCCCATTAGTGTGAAAGGAATAGACGAGGTGAGAAAAAAATCTATACATTGAACTAGACTTCAAAAAGGGGCAACCATAGAAGGGCCAAAAAGAGACCAAAAGGCCAAAGGAAAAAGGATTGCAACCAAAATCCAAAAGGGAAAAGATTCCAATAGGAACTGCACAATGTAAACACTATGATGTGCATGGGCACATGAATGGGAAGTGATGGAAACTTCATTTAGAATTGTGTACAAAATTGTACAAATCCAAGAAAGGGGCTAATGCAACTACTAAGACAAAAGGGAAAAAATTCCAATAGGAATGGCATAATGTGAACACTATGATGTAGAAAGGGGTTATTGCAACTACTAAGATAAAAGAAACAGAAGTCGAAATCACCTCTAATGCAGATGAAGCCATATTATGCACCACAATGCAGCGACCGAGAGAAAATGGATTCATAAATGCACTATTCCAAATCAAAGTTGAAGTGAAGGATCAAAATTTTAATGCTTCATTTGACAATGGTTCTCAATGTAATTTAAGTTTTGAATCCTCACTAAATGAGCTTGTTCTAAAAACTCATGATTTAGTACAACCATGTTCATTGGGTTGGATCCAAGAGAAATCTATCATGAGAATCGTCAAAAGATGCAAAATCATTTTTTCCATCAATGGTGAATATGATGATGAGGTAGAATGAGAAGTTGTATTGCTAGATGTTTGTAAAGTGATGTTTGGCAACCCATAACTATGGGATAGGGATGTCATTTATACATGAAAGAGAAGAAATATTGCTTGGTTAAAGGCAGTAAGTCACGCCTCATCAAGGTACACAAAGGGAGAGGAAGAATATCTCCATTAGCAACGTGACAAGAGAATAAAAACAACTTGATTGAGACAAACACAAAGAAGGTGTCCTTCAAATCTAATGGAGTAGTGGAATTGTGGAGACAAGCGGAGTCTATGTTCTTCCATCTCCTTTTCAAATCATCTTTTTGGGACCAAGAGCCTCCTAATAGGGAGTTGTGATCCAAAACAAATCCACAACAAACATCAAATGGATTATTGGCTCAACTCAATGCCAAGCACTCAACAAAACCAAAAGATTCGCTATGGAATTTGATGATGAGGAAAGAGGATGTGGTTGACAATGTGAAGAACCCCAAGCCATTTCAATCATCTACCTCAACTACAAAGTGTCGCACTGCCAATGCAAACACAAGAAATTAAAAAAAAAAAAAAACATTTAATTAAATTTAAACTAATTTTAATCCAAGCCATCATAAATGTATTATGAATATCGATTTCGAGTACTAATGATATTGATTTCGAGTACTTAAGATATCAGTTTCCAATAACTGATATATCAATTTCCAATAACTAATATATCAATTTCCAATATTTTTTTTAGTAACATTAAATCGAATTTTGAAAGAAGGCCCTCACCCATAACATCAAAAAAAAACAAGTTTCCAATTTAATCATTGATATATTATTTGTTAAAAATTCTACTATCATATATACTCTTGATATAGGTTGTAGATGTAACTTCAAACATTTTTATGTGTATAAATGATCAAGAATGTCCATGTTTTTTTCAACTTATATACTATTGTTATAGACTAGGAATGCAACTCCAAATTTTGTTATCCGTAAATGGTAGGCCTATGACATAAATAAATAAATCTCTATGTTGTTAATCACCAATAGACATAAAAAATAATGGCTTTATTTCATATTTGGTTCACTACTTGATTGCTTGCTTCAATAGACATACCTTGCTCAACAAAATCTCTCCAAATCTATTCTCAAATGGAAGATATGTGGTAGTGTTGTAGCTATACTCCAATGATCAAATAAGTGAATAATGGGTGAATACAACAATGTTGTAGTGACTGGTACTAGAACTAATTGAAATGTTGTGTACTGATACAAACCCAACACAAAATAATGAACACCCAACAAGAAACGCTTGCAAGATTGGTTGTAGAATGCGGTTAAATAGTGAACCATCAATACATTCAACCAATTGTTTAAACCAATGAACACATATGGGATTGCAATATATATTTTTTATATTTCTCAAGGTCTAAATAGAATGCAATAATATATTAAAACCAAAACTATATCAAGTATACACAACCATTAACACCATGAGACAACAAAGATTTTGTTTACACTTGAAATCCAAATGGAAAAAACAAGTTCTAGGGGATTTTCATTAAGAGGAATTGATTGAAAAAAGGGTGATCTATGCGTAGAAAACCTTAAGCATTTTTACTCACTAGCTAAAAAGAATTTACAGGTGGATTGAACTCAACAACAATCTTTGCTCATGTCTCCCTTGTCACAATGTCTCCCTTGTCCTACGATCTTTGAGCTGACTACCTGTTAGAGCTATCCCCTCTAGAATTTTCCTTATTCATTTCCTCTTAGTCTTTGCTCTCTTCTCTTCCATTCAATTCCAGTATTCTCCACATCCTTCATTTTTAATGGGCTTCCTTGGAATGCCAAACATCACAATGGTTCATTTCAACTTCCATGTGAATTTTTGGCATTTCCTCAACTTTGCCAAAAAAACAATTAAATGGTTATTACAAAGCTTACAAAAAGATTTTAATGAGGATCAATTTAGAACACACCTCCCCATTTGCAATATTTTGGTCCCCAAATGCTTCAACTCCCTTCAATCTTCTTCAACTTTGCCTTTAAGCATCCTTCGACAAATCTCCAAGAAAGGGTGCCTCCACTGCAAAGATGAAAGATAAGAGTTCAATAGGGGTTTTCTTTGGCATAATCTTGTTGTCCATCTCATGGCTAAAGATGGCATTCACTGTTGCAATAGGTCATTGAAAAAATGTCTCCTTGGGCTGCAAGTGCCAACATCTCCAATTTCCCCTTGCCTATCCAAGCTTTAGTACTAGAAATAGTTCCTGCAAGGGTTGCTTGGCCTTCTAGAGTGCCAAAAATTGCTAGCCTTATGACCCCCTTTCTTGTAATAGAAACAAACCAAAGATATTATGCCATACATTTTCGATATGTGATGATATTTGCCAACTTAGTTGCTTGATCCCCGAAGAATTGGAGCGGATCTAGATGGTGGAATCATATCTTTTTTGCCCGCTTCTAATCCTCTAAAAGCATATTTGAGTGGCTCATTGCACATTCCTTTTGTAGTTACCTTCTCCCCCATGGGAATAGCGTCTTTTCTAGTTCCTCTTGCCTTGATGAAGGTGGCTTGAGTTGAACTTGTGTTGGCTTTTTGTCCACTAATCCTAGGCCTTCATGCTTGGGCCTGTGTTGAGCTACAATAGGGATCAGAATCCCTATTGCACTCTTGACAGTTTGGAGAATGACAGTGTTACTCTTAACAGTTTGGAGAACGACAGTGTTTGAGAGCCATTAGCTGGCCAGATAGGTAGTGTAGGCTTTTTAGATACAGATGGCTTCAATGAGAAAGGCTGGTTCCAGTAGATAGGAGAGTGTTGTTGCACAAACCTTGCTTGTATATGTGATTAAATCAATAGATCAGCAAATCGTTTTCCCACTATATCTGTGTTCAAGTGTGAGGAATGTATGGTCCATTGAAATATATATGTGTTCAAGTATGAGGAATGTATGGTCCATTGAAATATATATGTGTTCAAGTGTGAAGAATGTATGTTTCATTGAAATAACTGTTAATCTGGGCACTTAGGTGTAGATTGAGTGGTTGTAAAGGAAAGTTGTTACCCTCCCCACCTGGGTTCAAATCCCATTTTGTGACATGTTTGTTTTTAGTAAGCTGATTGTTAATGAGCTATATATGATCTACTCATGAGTCGTTGACCTGACCTTCTGCCCTGAAGAATCTAAGCTTTACCCTGGGTGAGGGAAAGTGCCCATCCTCAGCATATGGACCTTCAGACCTGAAGAATCTAAGGTTGGTCTGAATCTAAGTTTTACCCTCGTGAGGGAAAGTGCCCATCCCCCGGCATGTGTTATCTGGAAAAAAACTGTTAAAAAAAACTATTATTTGAAATATTGATTTATGATATCTGTGTGAATGATTCACGAATTCCCATGTGATGCATACATAAAGATATATACGATGTCAAGAATGTAGGATGAGAGAGATTTTTCTTACTGCTACATACACGAGAAGGGATATCATGGGGAGAGGAATGTATCCTTGGAATGGTTGTTTGTGCATCGAGGAAAGAACTATGGGTTCATAACCCACAGGTCGCCAAGCTGGAAGTTACACGAGAAGGGATATCGTGGGGACAGGAATGTATCCTTGGAATGGTTGTTTGTGCACTGGTGTGTTTATTGAAAGCGACTCTGAGATTTGTATCGAGGAAAGAACTATGGGTTTATAACCCACAGGTCGCCAAGCTGGAAGTTTACTATCCAGTAATTGTTTATTAGCAGGCTGCGTTATGCCTACGTTTCTGTTGCTTATTAGCAGGCTGAGTTGTGCCTACGTTTCTGTTGCGGAGATGGTTCCCCTGATTTTGCTGCAGACTTGGAAAATCCTGGAGAGTATAGAAAAAGCTTCCCATTTTAGATTCATTGTGTGAATGGTCTATAAACTAACCTTGGAGATCAAATTAGCACTTCAGAAGTAAAGTGGGATTTAGACCGACAAGTACCAGGATGAATAGTACCATTAAGACATTTTTTATAGAAGGTGTGCCAAGCTTGTTTTGTTGCATATGTAAAAGAATCTGAATGTGAGAGTCTACATGTCAGATTATTCAGATAGTAGAGAAATGAACGTTGGGGAAGAATTATCCCAGGATGACAATGAAGCTTGCTGTTGAGAAAGAAAGAATGCTCATTGTGCCCAAGAATTCAATCTTCTGCTGCAAATTTGGTCATTGTAGATGAGCCTACGACGGCATCTGCGTCAAATGGTATCAGAGAGGACAGAAACCAGAAAAGAAGAGAAGAAAGCGAAGAAGAAAAGAGATGGCACTGCCAAATTGAATTGCCACTGAGAAATAGAAGAAACCTAAAAACCTGAATGTGCAAGGAAGAGATAGAGACCTCTTCAGAAGGAAAAAAAAACTAGAGTCCTTGAAAAGATTTTGAAGATGCACAGTCAGAGAACTTCTGAGAAGAGTGTTTGAGAGACTACGAGTGTAGTTTTGAGAGTGGAAAAGAATGTTGAGAATAAAAGAAGATGCATGAGAATGACCTGGATTGATTCACTGGGAGAAGACAAAAAGGATAAAGACAGCCGAACAATCTTAAAGAAGGGAGTTGCCAAGGAGATGCCACAAGATAAAGAAAATGAATGGGGAACTGCAAAGAGAAA
>JASDQU011026254.1:13989-32071 GCA_032191745.1 Picea mariana
ATATATATATATATATATTTTATATTATTTAGGACAAACATGTATTCAATTACAATTATTTTCTCATAACATAACTTGGAAAGATAGAAGAGACCAAACTAGATATTTCTATATTACTTCTAATAATTAGGAAAAGGGGATAAAAGCTCGAATTCAATTTAAATGCAATCCCATATGATACATGTTATTAGTGATATATTTTTCTTTTCTAAGCAACAAAATATATTTTTTATTCAAGATAAACAAAAATACAATACCCATGTGCTATAGGCACAGTTCAAAAGGAATCATTCAAAGATAGATATCTTTAAAAACTTTCATTATAATTACATCCAGAAAGATTCACAGCCTTCATAATCTCAAGTATACAATTTATCAATTCACTGAAAACAAATAGTAGAGTTAATTGTCCTATGTATTGACATATTACAAGTTCAAAAGTAGTTCAAAAATCATCTACTAAAATTGTTGTAAGACCACAAGATGGCCATCTTGTACTTCTTCCAAGGAACCTTAAAACTCAGGTAGTTGGAGTTCTTCCTTTGAGAGACGATCTACAATATTGTTGTGCTCTCTATAAATGTGAGTATAGCTGACCCAAAGAAATTGATTAGATATTTCCTTTAATTGTTGTGCTAGTAGAAGGAGATAATTATTTTGTACTTGAAGGCTTCCTTTCATCCAAATAATGGCAATATATGAATCACCCATGAATTGGATCTTATCAATCCCATGTCCATATTAGATTTCAGTAAGTAGTATAAGGCCTTGAATTCACCTTGGTTATTTGTTCCTATTCTTATATTTCCTTTGACCTAAAGTCTGTGTGTCTTTGAAAGATATAGTATGAAACCAATCCCACTGATAGAATATGGGCCTTGACAAGCCCCATCAAAATATCCCCAAGCTAAGGACTTATCCATTTGTACCTTTGATAGATTTATCTATGGTTTAACCTTTGGAATAACCTTATAATATGAAAATAAAGAATTAACCTGCATAGTTACCTAAAAAGTAAGCATCATCTTCTCTTCAAACAAAATAGAGTTTCCAGTTATCCATATTCTTGATAGAAGCATAAACCGGATTGTCCTAAAACAATTTAGGTATTTCTAAGTAAACCAAACAATAATACAAGTATCAATAGATTCACCCTTCCAAAGGTTTTGGATACCCAATATCTACCCAACCTCAACCCAAAATTTATTAGAAAATTTACAATGCAAGAAAAGATGAGAATTGTTTCCCACTGCACCTGCAAAGTAAAAAAATACTTGGACCTGCTCTATTTATTTTATGGATGTATTCCCATGTTAAAACTTTATTTTTCAATATGAGCCACATAAGCAACTTACTCTTGGGAGGGGCCTTTACTTTCCAAATTTTCTGCCACCACCATTTTTCATCATCCAGTCCTAGTCCAAAAAGAGATGAGTATCCCAGACTAGGGGTATAATTTCCCCTTACTCCATTTAGAGCCCAAATTAATTCATCGATAAAAATTTCAATCTTATATATTCCTTCTTGATTTTTGCTAAAAGTGATCACACCTTTGGGTCAAATTTCCTTCTAGACTAAGATCATTTTCCTTTCTCTATCCTTGAGACCACAAGGATGTGTCATCTGATTTTTTAATCAAGTTAATTGTATATATTCCTATTTCCTATAGGAGTTGTATGATTTCGATAGGGAGGAAAATGTCTCTACCACACCCCATTATTGCATCTTCCCCCCACTCTTACTTGTGATCCATATCCCACTCTCCATTCTAGATAAGAGCCTATGACTAGGAAAGCTAGTGTCATTTCCTTCCATTAGTTGAATACATTAGATATATTCATCCTTTCCTTTCTAATCCATTCCAAGAGAGTTCTTGGAGAAATGTATTTATGTATAAGTATCATTTTCCATAGGCTTTCCTTTGCGATGACATTCCATAATGGTTTTTCTACCAAAGCTCTACCAAATAAGTGCATGTTCTTTATCCCCCAACGCCCTAGGGATTTTGGATATGCAATCATCTACCACTTAACTATATGATTCCCTTTGTAATCATTACTCCCTTTCCACAAAACATTAAAACAAAACTTTCTAGTTTTTTCAATAATACCTTTGGGTGTATGAGGTAGGGTGTGCTAGTATACTGGAATAGTTTATAGCATTGACTTTATTAGAACCAATCTACCTCCACTATATAACTATCTATTGCACCAAAAAGAGACGCGTTTTTTTTTTTAAATTTTAGACAATAGCTAGTACCAATTTTATTTTCCACATCAACTAGGCTTAAGAGTAAAGCCCAAATATTTAACCCAGTCTAACATGTTTAAGTGTTGAAAAGGAAAACATCCTCCAATACCCAACTATTGAATACCTTCCAAACCAGCTGTATAAACCAATGACTTATTTTCATTAATTTCCATACATGTAGCTTTATTTTAAAGTTTTAAAATGTTCTTGAAGCATTGACCCTCCCTTTCTGACCCAAAACAAGATAGTAGGACATCATATACAAACAATAAGTGTGTTAGTGCCTCAAATTTTTCTATTCTCAGACCTTTGAGTATCCTCATTATCATGGCTTCACTAATGGATCTGCTTAATCCCTTTGCTACCAAAATAAAGAGGTAAGATGAGAGTAAGTATCCTTATCTAAGCCCCCTTAAAGACTTAAAGAATTGACTTAAAGAATTTTGATGTTGATTCATTGATCAATACTGCAAAGGAGGTAGTAGTTACACATCCCATAATCCACTTAATAAAAGGGAGTGAGAACCCTATGTGAATTAATAGTAGGTGAGGGTACAACCATGATATCATATCATATGCCTTAGAAATATCTAATATGATCACTACTGCTAGCATATGTGAGATTTATATAGTGTGTAGTCCCTCTTGTATTGATCTTATAGCTTCATGTATTTGGTGCCCTTCTAGGAACCCAAACTCCTCAGGTGAGATAACTTCTAAGAAACAAATATTTCGTATGACTGCAATGACCATGGAAATAATTTTGTAAATTAAATTGCATAGAGAGATAGGCATAAATCCATCTAATATCTCAGGGAAATCCACTTTTTGGAGGAGAGAAATAAAAGTGGAATTGAAGGATATAATCATTCTCCCATAATTTCTCACTTCTTCAACAACTCTAAGTAGTTCCTCACCTAATAGTTCAAAAAACTCAATATAGAATTTCACATTCCAACCGTCTAGCCCTGAATTAAAACTTTATTAAAGGAGATAACAATGTAAACAATTTCCTCCCTTGTGACTGTGCTATACATCCTCGCATTCTCTTCTTCTCCAACTAATCTAGGGAAATAAGATGCCACATTGAGAATTTATTCTATGTTGCTCTATTTGGTTCTTTAAATACCTCCTCAAAATGTTGCACTCCTAATTCATCTAGATCATGAAAGTTGCTAACCCTCCTCCCTTCCCTATTGGATAATTCCTATATTATATTGACACACTTTCTATGGTTGGCAAAATTTTGCAAAAAAAAATACATTTTGATCCCCCAATTCAATCCAAGTGGCCCTACTCTTGAGCCTCAATTGCATTTCCCTATCCATAAGTAAATTTGCATTTTTTACTCCAAATCCTTCAAAATGACCTTATCCTCATCACTGAGATGACATCCTAGATTAGTACAAAAGAATAATTATGGGTTCTTCTCCACTTATTTTAGTTGTCCATCCCTTTCTATGTGTCTTTTCCTTGCCCAATCGACCACCTTTTCCTTAAATCTTTTCAAAGACTTTACAATTTTTTCACATACAGTGCTCTCGTTTGAAGGATCATACCTCAACCAATTTACCTTCACTAAATATTGAAACTCCTCCTTGCTATCCCATCCCAAATTAAACATTAAAGGAGCTCTTAGCTTTGGATCATTTTTATCCAATTTAAAAACAACTAGAATGATTTGAGCATATATTGGATCCTACCCATATCTAGTACCTTTCCACCTTGTGTAGTAAGTCCTCATGGATTAAAAACCTATCAAGCCTCTTGGAAACACAATCTTCCCCTAGTTCGTTTTTTCTCCAAGTTGACTTGATCTTAATAGGTTAAATGTCCACAACACTTTCATGATTAAACAATTTATGGAAGAAGCAAGCTAATCTATCCACTATAGCATTGCACCCCCATATCTCCCTTATGTTCAAAGTAAAATTTATGTCCCACCCAGTAATGAGGTTATCAACTTTAAACCCCTCAAAAGAAAACAATTTTTCCTAGTAGCTTTTCCTACCTTCATAAGGTCCATACACATTTAATAAAGTCAAATTTATGCCCAATATTTTTCTGTATACCTTCGTGCAAAGCCCTGAATGAATAGAGAAAGTATTAATAAGGGATACATTATGATTTCAAATAGTAATAAAACCGACTGAAAACCCTTCTGAATCTAAAGCAATAAAGTCCCATCTATTTGGCTCCATTATTGCAGTCAATAGAGCATAATCACTTTGTTCCAATGAATCTCACCCTTTTCTCTTTAGTTAAAATAAACTTGACATGGACCACTGTAAAATTATATATATATAATTAGTGTATAAAGCATATCTAATATATTATTTAGGACAAACAGTTATTCAATTACAATTATTTTCTCATAACATAACTTGGAAAGATAGAAGAGATCAAACTAGATATTTCCATATTACTTCTAATCATTAGGAAAAGGGACAAAATCCCAAATTCAATTTAAATGCAAGCCCGCATGATACATGTCATTAGTGATATATTTTTTTCCAAGATTTTTTTTTTTTTTTTTATTCAAGATAAACAAAAATAGTGCTCTAGGCATAGTCCAAAAGGAATCATCCAAAGATAGATATCTTTAGAAACATGCATTATAATTACATCCAGAAAGATCTCAAGTATACAATCTATCAATTCACCGAAAACAAATAGTAGAGTTAATTGTCCTATGTATTGACATATTACAAGTTCAAAAGTAGTTCAAAAATCATCTACTAAAAATTGTTGTAAGTAGTTCAAAAATCATCTGGTACTTTTCCAAGGAACCTTAAAAATCAAGTAGTTGGAGTTCTTCCTTTGAGAGATGATCTAAAATATTGTTGTGTTCTCTATCAATGTGAGTATAACTGACCCAAAAAAAATGATTATATATTTCCTTTAATTGTTGTGCTAGTGGAAGGAAATAATTATTTTGTACTTGAAGGGCTTTCATCCTAATAATGGCCATATATGAATCACCCATGACTTGGATATTATCAATCCCCTTGTCCATAATAGATTTTAGTAAGTAGTATAAGGCCTTGAAATCACCTTGGTTATTTGTTCCTATTCCTATATTTTCTTTTACCTGAAGTCTGTGTGTCTTTGAAAGATATAGTATGAAACCAATCTCACTGATAGAATATGGGCCTTGACAAGCCGCATCAAAATATCCCCAAGCTAAGGACTTATCTATTTGTACCTCTGATAGAATTATCTATGGTTTAACCTTTGGACTAACCTTATAATACGAAAATAAAGAATTAACCTAAGTAGTTACCTAAAAAGTGAGCAACATCTTCTCTTCAAACAAAATAGAGTTTCCAGTTATCAATATTTCCCATAGAAGCATAAACGATATTTTCCTAAAACAACTTAGGCATTTCTAAGTAAACCAAACATTAATACAAGTATCAATATATTCTCCCTTCCAAAGGTTTTGGATACCCAATATCTACCCAACCTCAACCCAAAATTTCTGAGAAAATTTACAATGCAAGAACAAATAAAAAAAAAATCCCACTGCACCTGGAAAGTAAAAAAATACTTGGACCTGCTCTATTTATTTTATGGATGGGTTCCCATGTTAAAAATTTATTTTTCAATATGAGCCACATAAGAAACTTAGTCTTGGGAGGGGCCTTTATTTTCCAAATTTTATGCCACCGCCATTTTTCATCATCTAGTCCTAGTCCAAAAAGAGATGAGTATACCAAACTAGGGGTATAATTTCCCTTTGCTCCATTTAGAGCCCGGATTAATTCATCCATGAAATTTTTCAATATTATATGCTCCTTTCTGAGTTTTTCTAAAAACTGATCACACCTTTGGGCTAAATTTCCTTTTAGGCCAAGTTCATCTTCCTTTCACTACCCTTGAGACCACAAGGATGTGTCATCTGATTTTTCAATCAAGTTAATTGTACATATTCCTATTTCCTATAGGAGTTGTATGATTTCGATAGGGAGGAAAATGTCTCTACCACACCCCATTATTGCATCTGCCCCCCACTCTTACTTGTGATCCATCTCCCACTCTCTCTTCCAGATAAGATCCTATGACTAGGAAGGCTAGTGTCATTTCCTTCCATTAGTTGAATACATTGGATATATTCTTCCTTTCCTTTCTAATCCATTCCAAGAGAGTTCCTAGAGAAATGTATTTATGTATAAGTATCATTTTCCATGGGTTTTCCTTTGTGATGACATTCCATAATGGTTTTTCTACCAAAGCTCTACCAAATAAGTGCATGTTCTTTAGCCCCCAACACCCTAGGGATTTTGAAGATGAAATCCTCTACCACTTAACTATATGGTTCCCTTTGTAATCATTACTCCCTTTCCACTTAAAATTAAAACAAAGCTTTCTAATTTTTTCAATAATACATTTGGGTATACGAGCTATGGTGTGCTTCTAGCACTGACTTTATTAGAACCAATCTACCTCCCCAAGAGAACCATCTATTGCACCAAAAAGAGACAATAGCTAGTACCAATTTGATTTTCCACATAAATTAGGCTTAAGAGTAAAGCCCAGATATTTAACCCATTTTGACATGTCTAAGTGTTGAAAAGGAAAACATCCTCCAATACCCAAATATTGAATACCTTCCAAACCAACTGTATAAACCACTGACTTATTTTCATTAATTTCCATACATGTAGCTTTATTTAAAAGTTGTAAAATGTTCTTGAAGCTTTGATCCTCCCTTTCTAACCCAAAACAAAATACTAGAACATCATATACAAAAAATAAGTGTGTGAGTGCCTCAAATTTTCCTATTCTCACACATTTGAGTATCCTCATTCTCATGGATTCACTAATGGATCTGCTTAATCCCTTTTCTACCAAAATAAAGAGGTAATATTAGACTAAGTAGCCTTGTCTAATCCCCTTAAATACTTAAATAAGTTTTATGTTGATTCATTGATCAATACTTCAAAGGAGGTAGTAGTCACACATCCCATAATCCACTTAACCAAAGGGAGTGAGAACCCTATGTGAATTAGTAGTAGGCAAGGGTAAACCATGATATCATATCATGTGCCTTAGAAATATCTAACATGATCACTATTGCTAGCATATGTGAGGTTTATATAGTGTGTAGTCCCTCTTGTATTGATCCTATAGTTTCATGTATCTGATGCCCTTCTAGGAACCCAAACTCCTCAGGTGAGATAACTTATAAGCAAACGGTATTTGGTATGACTACAATGACCATGGAAATAATTTTGTAAATGAAATTGCATAGAGAGATAGACATAAATACATCTAATATCTTAGGTAAATCCACTTTTGGGATGAGAGCAATAAAAGTGGAATTGAAGGATATAATCATTCTCCTAGAATTTCTCACTTCTTCAACAACTCTAAGTAGTTCCTCATGTAATAGTTCAAAAACTTCAATATAGAATTTCACATTCCAACCATCTAGCCTTGGATTTATAACTTTATTAAAGGAGTTAAGAATGTAAAGAAGTTTATCTCTTGTGGTTGTCCTATACATCCTCTCATTCTCCTCTTATCCAAATAATCTAGGGAAATAAGATTCCACATTAAGAACTTCTTCTATGTTTTCTCTATTTGGTTCTTTAAATACCTCCTCAAAATGTTGCACTCCTAATTCATCTAGATCATGAAAGTTGCTAACCCTCCTCCCTTAACTATTGGATATTTCCTATATTATACTGACACACTTTCTATGTTTGGCGAAATTTTGAAAAAAATCGCATTTTGATCCCCCATTTCAATCCAGGTGGCCCTACTCTTGAGCCTAAATTGTCTCTCCCTATCCATAAGTAACTTTGCATTTTTTTACTCCGAATTCTTCAAAATGACCTTATCCTCACCACTAAGATGACAACCTAGATTATTAGAAAAGAATAATTATGGGTTCTTCTCCACTTCTTTTACTTGTCCATCCCTTTCTCTGTGTCTTTTCCTTGCCCAATCGGCCACCTTTTCCTTAACTCTTTTCAAATCCTTTACTAATTTTTCACATACAATGCTCTCTTGTGAAGGATAATACCTCAACCAATTTATCTTCACTAGATCTTGAAACTCCTCCTCGCTAGCCCATCACAGATTAAACTTGAAAGGAGCTCCTAGCTCTGGATCACTTTTATCCAATTTCAAAACAACTAGAATTATTTGAGCATATATTGGATCCTACCCATATCTAGTACCTTTCCTCATTTTGTAGTAAGTCCTCATGGATTAAAAAAATATCGAGCCTCTTGGAAACACAATCTTCCCGTAGTTTGTTTTTGCTCCAAGTTGACTTGAGATTAATAGGTTAAATGTCCACAACACTTTTATGATTAAACAAGTTATGGAAGAAGACAACTAATATATCCACTCTAGCATTGCACCCCCATATCTCCCTTATGTTCAAAGTAAAATTTAATTCCCACCCAATAATGAGCTTATCAACTTTAAAACCCTCAAAAGAAAACAATTTTTCCTAATAGCTTTTCCTACGTTCATAAGGTCCATACACATTTAATAAAGTCAAATTTATGCCCAATGTTTTACTGTATACCTCCGTGAAAATCCATGAATGAATAGAGAAAGTATCAATAAGGGATACATTATGAGTTCAACTAGTAATAAAACCACTTGAAAACCCTTCTGAAACTAAAGAAAGAAAGTCCCATCTATTGATGTTTGTAGCATTGGACAAGTAGTTCCACACGGGTTTAGGTATCTAGATGTGTGGAAGTCATTCAAAGCCTTCTACCTTAATAATTTACTTTAGTTAAAGGAATTATTCAAAGTAAAGTGATTTTATAATTAAAGTGAGTTTAATTTAATGACATGCTATGGTTACCATCATTATTGAATTAAATGAATATTAGCCATTGATCTCAAGTGATTGAGATCTAATCTCAATCGCTAATCACTTTTTATATTAGGGTTATGTTTGATTCGGTCATAACTCAATATTATCAGGCTAGGTGAAGGATAAATGCATCCACATGAAGAGAAAAGAAAGAATCTTGCTCAAGTGTTTGAGTCACGAAGGATTGTGACTCAAGGGGATCAAAGGACCGGAGAAAAGAAGGAATTTGTATCTAGTTCTTGAATCACAAAGGATTGTGACTCAAAAGGATCATCCATTTGAAGAGAGCAAAGAAGGAATTTTTTTCTAGTACTTGAGTCATGAAGGATTGTGACTCAAGGGGATCACTAAGAAGAGAAAAGAAGGAATTTTTCTCAAGATATTGACTCACGAAGGACTGTGATTCAAGGGGATCTTAGAAAAGGTGAAGAAGGACTTTCATATAGAGATGAATTCTGAAGGAGGAAAGTGCAAGGAGTGTATGAGGAGAAGAAAACACATCAGTCATAAATCAAAGAACATATTTCTAGGTAGACCAATAGGCATATATAGTGAAAATATGAGTATTTAGCAAACATATCTAATAGATTTGAGGTACTAGAAGACAGATCTAGTGTAGATCTGAGGTACCATCGAGAAGATATAGTATATTTGAGGTACCAACGAATATATCTAGTATATGTGAGGTACCATAGGACAAATCTAGTGCATATCTGAGGTACTAGAAGATAGATATAGAAGATCTCAAGTACTGGTCGACAAATCTAGTGAAAATCTGAGGTACCAGTGAGAAAATCTAACATATTGGAGGTACCAATAGGAAGATCTAGCATATTTAAGGTAACATCAAGTAGATCTAGCAAATATGGGGCACCAACATACATATCTAGTGAAAAGTTGAGGTACCAATGGATAAATCTAGTACAGATCTTGGGTATAAACATGTAGATATAGCAGATCTGAGGTACCAGCAGGAATATCTTGTAGGTATGAGGACCAACAAGAAGATATAGTGTAGATATGAGTGTCTAGTAGGCAGATCTAGCAGTGGGTTTCTTCATGGCCAAAATTGTCAGGTTTGTTGTATTTGTATTTTTCCTCGGTGGGCCATTTTCCCAGTAAGGGAGGCCTTATATGCTTGGACATTATTTTAATGAAAAGTTGATATGAAGGGAAGAATTTATGTGTGTTGTGTGAATTTTGGTTTTCCATTTTTTACTTCCTTTGTTTTATTTCCAGTTGGTATATTTTATTATGTGTGTTGTAATTAATTAATCTATAAAGAAACAAATAAGGTAGTAAAGTATCTAGCTGACAAGAATATTAGATATTTCAACATGGTATCAAAGCATGTTGAAAATCAACATGATATCAGAGCTTGCTCTCTAAGAAGGAGACAACTTCAGATACACAACAATTTATGATAGTGTATCTATTAGATTTGATTTGCAGTAGTGGGTGTTTATAGTACCAAACACAGATCCACAACAATTTGCAACAAATATGTTAGATCTGCAAGGAGATATCTATAGATCTATAAACCAACAATGAAATTCATTGAGTGCTTGAGACATGAAGTATTTTCATTCAATAGGATCTCAACAAGGGTGAAGAAGTACTTTCATCTAGAGATTAGATCAAGGGATAACAGATCTATTGGAGTTAGTGACTCATAGAGAGAGAAAATAAGGTATTTTTATCAAGGAGATATCAAAAGGGATGAAGAAGGAATTTCACCTAGATATCAGTTCAGTCCAAAGGAGAAGAGAAGCAACGTTGGAAGTAGTATACAGATCTAGTAACAAGGGCAGATCTAGGAATATATAAGCCACATGAGTTGTAGTTCGGTGATGTACAATAGCAGTAGATTTGTTGGGTTGCAAGAGTTTGTTTTATTTTTTTGTTTCTATTCTCAGTGGATAGAAAATATGATAGATGCTTAGGAGCATGTTGAGGCCCCTAGGATCATATTCAAGGAGATCATGCCTCCGAAGAAGTTTCCAAAATTTTTGGCATTGATGAGTAGCATCATTGATTCTGAGTCTCCCATTAGTCAGGAAGGCACATAATAACAGGTTTGGTGGGATTCCATGGTGTATGATGATGTGTGGGACATTGTGCCAAGACCATAGGGAAATCCAATTCCAAGTGTCTCTTCCATAAGTACCTTCCTCACTAAGAGGGAGTGTTGATGTTTGTAGCATTGAACAGGTACTTCTGCACATGTCTAAGTGTATAGACGTGTGGAAGTCATCCAAAGCCTTATACCTTAGTAATTTACTTTAATTAAATGAATTATTAAATTAAAGATAATTAAAGTGAGATAAATTTAATGAAATTCTAAGGTTATCAACATTAGTGAATTAAATTAATGTTATTCATTGATCTCAAGTGAGTTGAGATCTAATCTCTATTGAAATATTGTAACTGCGAAGAATATTCTAAATATAATTGAGTTATTACTATATAGATCAATCCCCTTTTGTGGATTGATCATGTTGGGACTTATGTATGACCAAATCCCATTTTTTGGATTGGTCAAACCCTAATCAAATGATGTTAATTGAAAAGTCGACCCCTAGGGCTAATTAAAGTGGTTTTAGACACTAGTTGAAGAAGTCAGCCCAGCTTGGTGAAGAGACACAACCCTAGTGCCTCCCAACTAGTATAAATAATAGAAGATGGTGCCTCATTCATACACTCACTCAATCACTCATTTAGTGCACATATTTAGATATAGTTGCAGTTTCTAGAAGAAGGAGAGAGAGGCACATGCTTAGTCTTGGTTATTTTTGGTGGTTTTGTCTTTTATCTTCGCATTGTATTGGCAATCTATATTAAGGAATTTTTTGTTGGGTTTTCTCCCCCATGAGGGTTTACCAAGATAAAATGTTGTGTACCTTGTGATTGTGTTTCTCTCGATGATATTGCTTATGCTATTATTGTCTAGTAAATTGAAAAGAACTTAATAGAACATCTAAGTTTAACACGGTATCAGTGCTAAATTGAGTAGAGCATCTTTCACTGGGTAACCAAAAAATGTCACTATTGTCGTACAAGAAACTTAGGGATTTTTATTGGAAGAGAATTTCAGCCTAAAAACCATCTATGGAAGTGTTCCCTAGCTTAGAAAACTCATTGGCAGCCTGAGCACACCTTTTCAGTGGCCAAAGCCTCCATAAAGTGAAACCCTAGTTTTCATTGGTACCAAAAAACCTAAAACCAGAACCATAAGTACCACTCCAGATTTGCACAGGCTCAGTTTCAAGGGGTTAAATTTGGATTTTCTAAAAATAGACTGCACCAGCCTACTTGCCTCAGCCCAATGCATCTAGTCCCTGGATCAGAATTCAAAATTTTGAAAGTTGAAAAATTAGGGTTTCCTCATAAAACCCTAAGTTGCAGTTGCAGTTACAGTTGCATTATCAGTTGCAGTTGCAGTGCTAGTTCCTTCATGTTAGTTGCAACACCAGTTGCAGTGCCAGCACCAGCTCCAATACCAATTGCAGTGAAAGTTTTTGTGAAGTGTTGAGACCGTTGTTTTATTGTCCTAGTGCACATTACCCTAGCAAGATATTGTTAGAGGTATGTACTTACATATGGTTAAAATATATTGTTATTCTAAAAGGGTACTTGCAAGAGAAAGGATCTGTTGACAATCATAGATCCAAAAGGATCTCAGATCCAACCCATTCAGAGGAATAATACACCCCAGGTTTGAATATATTGATATGCATCTATTTGTTATTATTTTGACATATAGGTTGTATGATGAAGTTATGAACATCATACTAGCCCTTGTTCAAAATTAAATCCAAAGTATTTGAATGAGATTAGAGTTTATTCTCTAACTTAGATTTCTGTCAAGATAGCATAGTAGAGAGGACGGGTTGAAAAAATCACTTGTCATCTTGAGTGAAGGAGACTTGGAAGAAACGAAGCACACTCATTCTTGAGGACAAGACTCCAGGTTCCAGGTTTGATTCATTAAGTTGATAAAATTCAAATTTGCACATGAAAATTTTGATAACTACCTCACTACAAGTAAACACTATAGTTGAGGCAATAGTCTTTGAAAAGTATTATACTTGGTAGCATGTGAGCATATTGAGATAAATACTTATTGTAATCATTTACCAGATACAACTAACATCTTCTCTAAGAGAAAATTCTTGTGTTGGTTCCATGTTACCATGGAGGAATGTTTGATCACAACACTAGAAGAGTGTTGATCTCATTTCACATTGTATTTCTTACTTTTGATCTTTGTTTCAGGTAGGTCACAAGTGATATCTCTAAACAAGATACTTTGACGATTATTCATACTATTGTTTTATCATTATTATCAAAAGAGTATTATTCTTGCTTGTTGTTTTGTTGACCTTGTTTCAAGTCACATGTAATAACCCTAAGGAAGATATAGTGACGGTTGCAGAAGGAAACATATTAGATGAGACATGAAGCAGATTATGTACATGACCGTATACATTCATGTACCAAAGAAGATGAAGAATAAGATATTTTTGAGATACAAAGTATCTCACATGGTGATTTATTGTAATGAGTAGAAGGCCCCAAAGATGACCAAACATTAAGAAGACTTGACCAATGGATAATGAATCCACCTTGATAGGAAGTAGAATTTGTTTGAAGTCTGAATCGACGTTTCATATTAAGACTTGGTATTCTACACCAAGTATATCCTGTAGAAACTATGAAGTCTTTGTAGACTCATAAAAAATCAAGACTCAGAGTGAGCCTGATCTCAGAGAGGATCATATAGGAAAAGGACACATATTCTAGGATTCACAGACAAATACCATGAGTTGAGAATATTAGGTTGTAGCTTCAGAGACTTCTAGGAGACATGAAATCTCCCAGGAAGATTCCCTTGTTTCAGTGACAAAGAAAGAAGTCATTCAAAAGGATTAGAATATGGATTTTTATTTAAGACGAGAAGGGAAGTCAATGTTGACTTCCAAGATTGATCTAATAGATCAAGCATGCTGTAGATAACAGTATAAAGATGTACATGCCTGATTTGTGTCTAGAGGATTCTCCCGACCAAAGGGAGAATACTATGACAAGACACTTAGTCTAGTAATCGAAGAAATATTTCTAGTATTCATGAAGACAACCAAAACAACCATGATTCTGATATAGTATGAGATTTAGGGGGCGTAGTCCCTGTATTTGAGATTGAGTTATCTCTAGTGTCAGTTAGTGTAGTACATTAGTTGGATCATGAATACATGACTACAATAGAAGATAGAGTTACCTCCATGAAAGAAGAAGATATATCTTCAGGATCAGTTATTGAGCCACCCTCAGTTTCAGATGAAGTTGTTTCCATAGAGGAGCTACTCTCAGAGTTCAATAGTTATAGTAATTCTCAGCTTCAAAGAAGTTGTAGGTGCAGAGTCCCAGTTCCAGAAGGAACAAGTGCAGAGAGAGTAGAGTACATACTCTTAGGTAGTGAGATAGATAGTGATTTGTAGAAAGCACACAGAGCTAGCACTTGGTTGTACAGATTAAGTTGCAACTAAGCAAGTCTACCAAGTTGGTACAATGCGATGTGAAAATTTGGTTTGAAGTTGAAGATATAAAGACTCATGCATGTAGATTGAAGAAAGATCTGTATGGATTGGAGCAAGATCTTAGAGCTTGATATGGCAGAATTGATAGTTTCCTGACGAGCTTGGGATTTACCAAGAGTAAAGTTGATTCTAACCTTTACTTCAAGGTTATGAATGATGAGTCAGTTATACTACTATTGTATAAAGATAACTTATTATTAACAAGAGAAGACAATATCATCACAGATTGTAAGAAGAAGCTCGTTGCATAATTTGAGATGAAAGACCTAATGCATTATTTCTTAGGTATTGAAGTTTGGAAGATCCCAAAGAATATCTTCCTTAACCAAGGGAAGTATGCAGTTGAAATACTGAAGATATTCGACATGTTGGAATGTAGATCCATGAACACACCCATGGAAACAAAGTTGAAGCTCATGTTTGATACTTCAGTAGAATTGGTTGATGCTACTCTGTACAAACAAATTATTGGTTCATTGATGTATCTGACAAATACCAGGCAACATATATGTTTTGTTTTGAATGCCTTGAGTTAGTATCTGGTAGAGACCAGACATGTACACCTTGTAGCTACAAAACATGTGATGAGATACCTTAAGGGTACATTGGAATATCGTCTATGTTATTCTGGAGATCATGACTTAAGAATGGTTGGTTATACTGATTCAGTTTGGGCTGATAGAAAGAGCACTTCAAGATGTTGTTTTAGTCTGGGGTCAGCCATGACTTCATGGCAGAGAAAGAAGAAATCCAATATTGCTCTCAGCATGGCAAAAGAGAAATACAATGCAGCATGTTCTGCCAGTTGTGAATCCATATGGCTTCGAAATTTATTGGCAGGTCTATTTGATCTAGAGATGGAAGCCATCGTGATTCTATACGATAACAAGAGTTGCATAAAGATGACATAGAACCATATGTTCTATGATAAGTCGAAGCACATAGAAATATGGTCTCACTACATTCACGATATGGTGCATAAGGGAGTTGTAAAGCTCCAATATGTTGGCATAGATGATGAGGTTGTAGATGTGTTGACCAAGCCTTTGTCTCATGTAAAGTTTGAATACTTCGAGACAAGCATGGTATAGTCTGAAAGGACCTCTATTGAAAGGGGGAGTGATGTTGATGATACTATGGTATCCTGACAAACAACGAGTAACTCAGTTAGGATTTTATATCCTAGGGGATTGATCATCCCTGGACAGATCTCGAAGGTTCGGTAAGGACGGTCTGTTAGAGTACCTATGCATGTATATGCCAATTGTGGTCAGTAGTGGTAGATCCATTAGGATTTTATATCCTAGGGAATCTTTTGATTCCTGGTCAGATCTTGAAGGTCTGGTAAGGACGTTCTGTCATAGTACCACGTGGTAGCTCTATTAGGATTTTATATCCTAGGGAATCTTATGATTCCTCGAAAAATCCCTAGGGACTATTAGAGTGCCACAAAATGTTGTTGTTACACCTACCTCATTTTGTTTCCATATGTTGATTATGTTTTTATCTCAACCTTATGTTGATGATGTTGTTATATCAGCCTCATGTTGATGATGTTGTTATATCAACCTTGTATTGATCATGTTGTTGTCTCAGCCTTGTGTTGTTTATGTTGCTACAACCTCATGCTATTGATGTTGATGTACTAGCCTCATGTTGTTGATGTTGGTGTACCAACCTTATGTTGGTGATATTAGTATGCTAGCTTCATGTTATTGATGTTGATGCTTCATCTTCATGCCGAAGATCAATATGATGATGTTACTTCAGCTTCATGCTGAAGATGATGATGATGTTTCTACTTCAGGTTCATGTTGAATATGTTGATGATGATGTATCATTCTTGTACTAATTGATGATGTTGTATTAGTGTTATACTAATTGATGTTGATGTAGAGAATGATGATGATAATGCCATTCCAACTCCATGTTGTGAATGACGATGATGACACTATTCTAGCTCCATGTTGTGAACGATGATGCTATTGATGATGAGAAAAACTTTTGATGATTTATAGATGTTCCAGTCAATGTTCCAAATGTTGATGATGTTTTTTCCCTCTCTCTCTCTTGATGATGTTGTATTTTAGAATACCCTTCTTGTTAAGGGGGAGTGTTTAAATATTGTAACTGCGAAGAATATTCTAAATATAATTGAGTTATTATTATATAGATCAATCCCCTTTCATGGATTGATCATGTTGTGACTTATGTATGGCCAAATCCCCTTTTGTGGATTGGTCAAACCCTAATCAAATGATGTCAATTAAGAATTCGGACCCTAGGGATAATTAAATTCCTTTTAGCCACTAGTTGAAGAAGTCAACCCATCTTGGTGAAGAGGCACAACCCTAGTGCCTCCCATCTAGTATAAATAAGAAAATATGGTGCCTCATTCATACACTCTCTCAGTCACTCATCTAGTGTGGATATTTTAGAGATAGTTGCAGTTGCTAAAAGAAGGAGAGAGAGGCACATGATCAATATTAGTTATTCTTGGTGGTTTTGTCTTTTATCTTGGCATTGTATTGGAAATATATATTAAGGAAGATTTTATTGGGTTTTCTCCCCCATGAGGGTTTCCTAGGATAAAAAAAATTGTACCTTGTGATTGTGTTTATCTCAGTGATCCTGTATATGCTATTATTGTCTAGTAAATTGAAAAGAACTTAATAGCAGCTCTAAATTTAACAATTTCAATTGTTAATCACTTTGGAGATTAGGGTTATGTTTGATTCGGTCATTGTTGATTAAGGTTGGTTGTCATTGATGTCAACCCTTGAAGAAAGACCCGTAGCACAAAGGTTTGGGTAATGGACCCAATATTGTTTGATTTAAATATGACTCATAATTGTTTTGTCATTGTTGATAAGAAGTAAATATGGATGAACTCCAAAGTGGTCCCCTTATGGTGAAATCCCTCATGGAAAGATGCTTTGTGGAGTAAGAGAACCCATGCTTAATTGTGGAATAATGAGATGAAGGAAAGTGAATTTGTCAAGGAAAATATCCTAGATGGATAGTACTTGTCATGTCATTTCCGGTGGTATGTGGAACGTCACATAATTCCTCATGGTTAGAGAGTTATGGCCATGAGAAGTTGGACACCCCAAGTTTGGGTAATGGACCCAAGTTTTTTTGATGGGTAATGGTATGAGTTATGATATATTTTCAGATAATACTATTCTATATGGATAGTACATGTCATTCCATTTTTGGTGGTATGTAGAACGTCACATAACTCCTTACGGTTTGAGAGTTATGGCCTTATGAAGTTGGAGGACCCTCATATGTCATCTAGAAGCCCCAAAAGGTCAAAGTAATCAAAGTGGTTTAAGAGATTTTAAAAGGTAAATAATAAAGTGAAGTGATGAGTGTATTATAATTCAAA
>JASDQU011026258.1:12586-29450 GCA_032191745.1 Picea mariana
TCTAATGATTTTTGGCTCATTTGGTGATTTTGAAGTAAAAATGGTGAACTATTGCTGTGTGTTTTATAACTGAACTAGTTTCTAGATGGGATGTTTTTCACAAATGAGTTGTCTAAAGTGCAATTCTTTCTACATGGGATGTTTTTCACAAATTAGTTCTCTAAACTGCAATTCTGATAAGGTATTTTCGTGAATATGTTAGTTGTAAGATTGAACAGTAATACAAGAAAGAAAATTTTATGATGTCTTTTATGATATTGAGCTAGTAAATAAGAAAGAAAATTTTATGATGGCTTCTATGAGATTGGTTGAGCTAGTAAATATAAGGATGAAAATTTTAAGATTCTTTTTATAAGTTTGAACACTTAAGAAACACAAATATTGTCTAACCATGCAATAACTTTATTAATACAATTGTGATAAACCTGTATAGAGAACAAAGAATTATCAACAAAATGGTTATTAACTATTTTTTATCCAATTAGGAGAAAAATACCCTTAACTTTATTTTGTAGCCCTAAAATGCCCTACTTATGCAAACATGACATTGATCTTTCTATTTGCACAATTTTCCAAACTATTATAGAGGATCTCTCTTTAAAAAACCATTTTTTGGAGCATATGCGCACCCTCTTACACTACTACCCGCTTACATACGCCTAGCTGCATGTGGACAACCCACGTACATATGTTAGTTGCATACTAAACAACCCGCATTTACCTCCAAAAGTTGCAAGGAATTAGGTGGAGTTTACAGGCTATCCAGGGTTTCCCAACCAATTCACTCATTGTAGCCCATCCAATAACAAGCATGAGAATAGAGAAACTTTCTGAAAATCCCCTCCCCCTCTTATTCTAAGTATTGCATCCCTTTCTGAGATTTGGCCTCACCATTCCCTCTCTAGCCATTTCTCCTCTACAATCTCTTCCCTTTCCCTAAAGTGATGAGTTGATTGTGAGAGAAGTCTTTGGGATGATGCACTTGGAGCAACATTAAGAGGAGCCTTGAAGGTTGTAACTTTTAATCTTCATATTGAATCAAAGAATCATTTTCTTGTCCCAAATATTATGTTTTTATGCTTTTCATTTGATTTATGCATAATGATTTATATCTAACCCTAATATTGATGAGTAGAGATAGAATGTTTGTAGCATTATTTACAAGTGTTTTAGATAGTCACTTTCAGAGGAGACCAATAGCCTAGGAAGCTACAAAGACCAAGGATGTCTACATCAAACGTTAGGACCAAAGGTACTAGTTCTAACCTACTTTCCTATCTCTTTTTGTTCATCCATTTAGAGTGTTTGGGGTAGTTTAGAAATAATATTCTCTTTTAAGGGAGATCGATGCTCTGCCTAGTAATAGGGGGATTTTCCCTACTAGCAGAATTGGCGACTTCAGTGGGGAGTCTCTCTAGTGTCTTAGAGGTAGGTTTTTTTGTTTTAATTGGCTTCTTTATTTCCTTTTGAGTTTTTATCAAGTTTAATAAGTCTTTGAAGGGTCTCTAGTCACCTCCAAGGTGCCTACCAGCTTTCCCTACCCAGTTAGTCTACCTAGTCTTTTTATTTTTTGAAAAATATCATAGGTGTATGCACTATGCTTTGGCTCAGCCCGCGTACATACGCAATCTGCACAATAGACAACCCACATACATACACAAGTCTATAGAATAGACAATCCACATACATATACAAACTATTGGTGCAACAACCCGTCTCTGTGTCTTGAGGGTGTTTTTAAAAACTGAGATTTTTTTTTCTTTTTTGATAGGAGCTTTGGGCTTCTCAAGGATTTCTTGGACTTTACACAGTCTGTATGACTAGCCTTATCTTGGGTTAAAGTTTCATTGTCAACTTGTTTCTTGGTTTTCTTTTGTTTTCCCTAAAGGTTTAGAGTGAACTTTCAAGTTTTAGATCATCCTTAAGTTTCTTTTGAATCCCTATGCTTTACGCAGTTGGATTAGGATCTATGTCAATCTTGGGTTTTGTTCTCCTTGTCCTTTTTATGCTTAGAAAAATGAAAAATAATTTTGACTTTGGTTTTTCTTGTTAAAGTAGTTAAAAAAAAAATAAAAAAAAAATTGCATTCAGTTTGGTAGCATAGCTTAAGTTGTTTGTTTACAAAAGAAAAGAGTTTCAGTGTCAAAGTTCTTTCTTGCTTTCTTGGAAGTATAAGTAGTTTTGCGTAGTGAAACAAAATAACTTTTATAGGAAACTATTATGTATAAGATATTGAAACATTAATTTGAAAATTTGATATTTACAAACGTTTTACAAGCTTTTTCTTTAAATTCGAAGTATCTTATTTGCTTTTAAATGCTCTAAATTTTTCTTCATTTTCATCTCTTCCAAACACCATTAGTTTCACGATCACATCCTTTGCGTAAATCAAGCCCATAAAATTAACATTTAACTTAAAATATATTAGACTTTGTGTTTGTAGGGTTCACCAACTAGCTTAGGCTTTTAGGGCCTTGAAATAGGTGTGAAGAGGAAACTCTTCAAGGCCATTTAAAACAAACATTGGAGTCTGAGATAGGGAGTGTCTAAAGTCCAGTGTCATAAGAGTTCGTCAGGACCCTCCTCTAACAAAGGGTCTAAACACGAGGTCACATAAGGAAAGGCATAGGAGATAACCCCTCCAAATCCGGACTGAGCCTAGTGGAGATTGTATATTGAGAGTCTTTCTTGGGAACAATATTGATCTTATTTTCCTACAGAGTCTTGGGGACCTCAAATCCATTCAAGATCCTCAGTTGTCTTCCGGACCAGTTGCTTTCAACACCATATAAGGGCTTYAGAATTGTTATCCTACTCATTTACGATCAACCGACTGTCGACTGTACCCTCTTGGTGATTAAATGCGAGCTAGAAACTCAGATGCCTATTTTAAAGGACTTACACAGGTGACTCTGGGGGTATAGCATGGTACATAGGGCAGATGTCTCATCGTGTTTCGCAGAGTATACCCGGAGGGTGTTTCCATGTTCGAGTTTCACTTGCACCAGTAAGTATCTCTAGTGTCGATTGACATAACTCTCCTTCCCACTAGTTCGTTGTCTCCTTGATTTATCTTTAGGAACTTTTAGTGTGTGCTCTGTGATTCACTCTAGTCAAACCTTACTATGTCGGTTGATCATTTCACAAGGTGGAAGATCAACAACTCCATTGGTCGCATAGGCTTCAGGGTCTATCGTTGGTTACTTTGGAGCCACCTCCGCCACTGTTGAGGTGCAAGATAGATCAAGAAGGATTGTTCGAAGTGACTGGGACACAATAAACTGTACCTGAGCCAGCTCTAAGAGAAGAATTTCCAGCCCTAGAGGAATCCATCATTTCTGGCCTTGAGACCGAAGGTTTCAGGCTAGCAAATCCTCCTATCACCGACTTATCGGCACCACTTTTAATTTAGATAGTCACCCCCAAGGTGACTTCTCCTGAATGCCATTTTATTCAGGGATCAATGATGGAAGCAAACAATGCTACTTTGTTAGGGAGTCCTTGTACTCCCATTATGGATACCGCTGGAGTGGGCATTGTACCTCCTCCCCCACCTCCTCTTGCTAGGACCACAACTGTCTCGGCACCCACGACTTCAATCAATGGATCATTTCCTTTAACGACGTTGACCACTGTTTCATTCACTCAGAATGTGACAAGTGCTCCCTTCTCATATGGGATGCCTGAATTTGACTCAAATTCAGTTCTTACTTATTCTACTTTACAGACTATGGGTCTAGCGGTAGGGATCTCTAATGTTACCTTGCAAGGATCGGTCGTGGGCACTACTGCCCCTTCCAATGCCATTTCTTATGGTGGGGGTCATATACCTCCTCCTTCCCCTTCACTCAGTGGCACATTTCAACAACCGATTAGGCCTAACATTAACTATAGCTTGTTCAATGGAGGCAGTTTGGGACCTTCATCCTACATGACGCTGGTGGAATCAATTTTGTTCTCTTTGTTTGGTGTGTTAGGAAACAACACTTTTTCTTCATCTTCTTTCTCTACTTGGGGAAACCCTAACTTTGTTCAACAAAACCCTGTGCAAGTTACCATTCCTTCAAAGGGATCTATGATAGGATTATACTCCACACAAGGTCTTTGGAATCCTTAACAAGGCTCGTTTCCCTTGCAAGGGATGTCGGTTAGGGGAAATCCCTTCCATACTAAATAAAACCCCGGGAAAGGTTCAATACCTAAGCCAGGAGGATCAGATGGGGGCATCCCCAACCAAGGTCCTTGGAACAATGCATAGGGAGCAATCCCTGCACAAGCTATGTCATCTAACTTCGGGAGTCAGTCAATGATGCAAAAACATATGCAATTTCCTTTTGTTGGTCAAGGCCACAGTTTCTACCAAAATCTTCTCCAACAATCCAACTTTTCTTGGCAACCTGGTGCCAGTCGAAATCCAGGTCCCTCTTTTCATGTAAATACTCTGCAACCAAAACTACCCTTTTTGGAAACCCTACATTTTCCAAACTTGTCAAGATTGTTAAATGACCTGATCTGTCATGATTTGCATTGGCCCCCCATGGTGACTAAGTTTCCTTATGATATTAACCCTATGGATATGCACTAAGTATACGATGAGGGAAACATGGCAAGTATTGATTGAATGATTCCTATTGATATCTCGAAAACCCCTAGCGTCCTGGACAATGTCTTCACTGGAGCAGATAGCTCCCCCGAAGAGATTCAAATTTACACTGAGTTTTTTAAGGAGTTTTGTGACATTTTTGCTTGGTCTTATGAGGTGAAGTCAGGCATAGATCTATGAATTTTTGAACATGAAATCACAACTTATCCTGATATCAAATCGGTTTGAAATAAAGGATGAAGTAGAGAAACTTCTCAAAGTTGGTTTCATCTACCCCATACAATTGACGGAATGGGTATCAAAACTGTTTCCTGTCAAAAATAAGAAGGGCATGATTCACGTTTGTATGGATTTCTGTGATTTGAACAAAGCTTGCCTGAAAGACAATTTTCCAACCCTGATTATTGATCACATTGTCGATGAGTGTGCGGATTATGAAGTCTTTTCTTTCATGGATGGTTTTTTAGGATATAATAAAACTCAAATAAAATTCGAGGACCAACATAAAACCACTTTTATTTGTCCTTAGGGTACCTTCGCGTATCAAAAAATGCCTTTTGGCCTAAAGAATGCAAGATCTACCTTTCAATGGGTCATGTCGTTCACTTTTCATGACCTCAAACACATAGTCGAGGTGTACCTGGATGATCTAGCATCACGTTCTCGCAAGAGATCTAATCATCTTGCCCATTTACAACTAATCTTTGAGCGGTATCGCTACTATCACATTCACTTGAATCCAAACAAGTACAGTTTTTGTGTGGCATCGGGTCATTTATTAGGTTTCATCATGTCGAGAAAAGTGATCATGGTGAATCCTCTTAAGGTTGAGGTGATGGTTCAATTGCCTCCCTTACGCACAATACCCCATCTTCATAGCTTACAGGGGAAAGAAAACTTTTTTCGATGTTTTTTTGCTAATTATGATGAGATTACAAAAGGGTTCATGTGTCTTTTAGAAAAAGGAGTCCCATTCTGTTGGGATGAAGCAACTCAACACTCTTTTGATGTGTTGAAACGCACTCTGACATCTTCCCCTCTACTCAGACGTCTTGATTATGGAAAGGATTTAGTGTTATATGTGGTTGTTGCAGAGTCCACAATCGACATGGTCTTCTTAGAAGAGGATGATGTGCTCAAATATCATGTTATCGATTATCTTAGTTGAGGCCTAGTTGGACCGTAGCTCAACTATTCACATGTTGAAAAACTCGCTTTGGCAGCTATTCACGCTGTCCAACGGTTCCATTATTATATCTTACTTTACAAGACCACTGTCATTTCCGTCATCAATCCCTTTCAATATGTGTTGATGCAACATGTCATCGACAGAAAAATTAGTCCATGGATCATTATCCTCCAAGAGTTCAACCTATATTTCATGTCGGTGAAATCTAAAAATTCCTTGGTCTTCGCTAAGATAATCTCGGAACTGTGATTTTCGCCTGAAGAGTCACAAATTAATAGAGATATTTTTTTGATTGCATCTTCGGACCCTTGGTATGGATATATACTTGTGTATATTCAGACTTTGGAGTGCCCCGCCTCTAGTTCCTGCGATGAGCGTCGACGAATACAACACCAAGCATGAAACTATCTCATCCTCGATGACACTTTGTATCGTCGAGGTGTAGATTTAATTCTTCAATGATGTCTTACCCATGAAGAAGCATAGCTCATTTTGAATGAATGTCACACCAGAGCATGTGGCAGTCATCTATCTGGGTTGGAAACAACCCAAAAGATTATTCACGTAGGATTCTTCTAGTTTTGATTAATCAAATATTGTGTTGAGGCGGTCAAGAAGTGTCACCCATGCTATATCTTCTGTTAGAATATGTGGGAACACCCTACTCCTATGTTTATGTTCATTGTTGTTGATCTCTTCACCAAGTGGGGGATTAATTTCACTACATGTCACCCAGCTTCTGCCAGGGGGGTAGTGCTATATCATCGCAGTAGTAGACTACTTCACTAAGTGGGTCAAAGCTTTGCTGACAGTTAACAATGATGGGGAAACCACTACCCTTTTTCATTTTCAATTAGATAGTAGCAAGATTTGGTATCCTAAAGGATATTATCACTGACCATGGTAGTCACTTATAGAATAAAATGATGATTGAATTAACATCAAAGCTTGGGTTTAAACAATAACATTTTTCACCTTATTACCTGCAAGTGAATGGTCAGGTAGAAGCTATGAATAAATCTCTCAATACTATTCTTCAACGAATGATCAATTCAGCTAAGTCAAATTGGCATTTTGTGTTATATTCGACGTTATGGGCCTATCAAACGTCTATAAATACTGCTACCGGTTTTTCACCTTTTCAACTCATCTACAAACTGGAGGCAGTCTTACCTATCGAGTGTCAAATCCCTTCTTTGAAGTTGGTAGTGGAACTACTGCCCTACAATACACCTCTTGAGGAGCATCTTCTATATCATGAGTAGCTCAATGAACAACGTCCTGATGCATCCTTGGCTAACAAGGATCATAAGCAGGGAGTCAAGTGTCCATATGATCATTCTGTTCAACCTTGGCTTTTCTTTGAAGGATATCTTGTCATGTTCTATGACCAAGAAAAAGATTCCCTGGGGGTAGGCAAGTTCAAACCCATGTGGTTCGTACCTTTCATTGTGAAATAGGTCTTAGATAAGGGTTCTTACCATCTGGTTCATTCTGAGGGAAATGCGTTAGTGGATCCTAGAAATGGATTCTACCTTAAGAAGTACTACTCTTGGGTCGTTCACCTGGGTGGCTTCTTGTATATATGTATAGTATTTTATACATTTTTTGTCTTTTTTGATTTATGTACGTGTATTTATTTATGTCTTATTTTTCACTATAGTATATGTCAAGTGAATTGGAGGTTTACTTTGGGTTCGTAGATGGTGCTAGTCGACACACTCAGATGCTTGCTTCTACAACTTGGGTGATTTTCACACCTGGAGGCTAGTTGCTATCTTCTGGAGGTATTTTTATAGGCGACACAACCAATAATGTTGTTGAGTACAGTGCAATGATATAATTACTATGTGATGCTTTGTCACATGGTATTTGTCACCTCTGGGTTTATTTAGATTCTCAACTGGTTGTGTCCCAGTTAAATGGGGTTTATCGCATTTATGATCCAACTCTTCATCGACGATTCATTAGGGTATGTCTCTTAAAACAATATTTTGATTGTATTAATTATATTCATGTTCCTAGGAAATTTAATCATTTAACTAATACTCTAGCTAATCAAGTTTTAGATTGGCATGTTGCTCACATGTAAAATTAAAACACACACATACACATGTAAATGCATTTGTAAAAAATGGTATCCATAAAACAAGAAAGATGTACATAATACAAATGGTATCATGAGTAATAAGTGGGCACGAAAGCCTAAAAAATAATCAGTATACATCGTTGGGCTTAAGCCCTAAAAATACATAATACAAAAATTTCCATCGGCACATAAGTAGTCCAACACTATCAAAGGTATAGTCCTATTGGTCTTGTTGTAGTGGACAACGATGTTCGCAATACATCAAAATAACTGGGCCTAGGTCTAAGGAACACCTACTACATGTGGCTGCATATCTGGGGGAAGATCCTCGATCTCGGCCATAGGAACTGCACGAGTGAGAGAAGTGAAGTTCCTCTCTACTCATCATAGGAATCTATTAGCCTCTTCGGTTGGGCGTCCTCCTGCAGCTACTAGTCCTACCTCTGGTCGAAGATGATGCCTGGTCTTGGTGAAGACTGTTGGTCAAAAAGGTCCCACATCTGTACATAATAGATTTGTAAGTTAGTATTCTGGTTCAGACACAAAAAAGAATATATATAAAAATTTAAAATTTAATAACTTTAAAAACTATATGTTACCTATCCTACTGCCCTCCTCATGAGGGGGCATGGGAATTTCAAGATCTCTAAGGAAGCTAATCCTTGCATAGGGATAGTCCTCTATGACTAGGATTTGACGTACCCAACAGTTGAAGAATTGGTTGTTGAAGGCCTCTTGGGTCCTTCCTCCACCTTGTATAGGAAGTAAGATCGCCCACCTGCACAATGCTAGGAAGGAGGAAATATTCCCCCGTACTGTCTCTCTTGGACTGAGACTCGACACCCTCTTGGAGAAAAAAGAGCATAAAATGGTACCAAACCCTAATTTATTGTTGGTACGCCTATGACACTTTGTGAGTTGTCTCTTCATGCATACTAGGATGGTAGTACTCAAGTCAAAGATCATCACCTATAAACACTGAACTACATAGTGCATCTGTCCACATGAGGCCTGATGGAGTGTTGTGGATCCAGTAATCCACCTGATTATGAGTAAAATAAATCGCAGGAAGAGGATGGTAATCTTGTGAATTGGCACTTGAGAACCTACTTTCTTAGTACTAGCCTTACAATGCATCGCGATGTAATCTTCTATTTTATACAGCCCTGGAGGGAAGGTCCTCAAGTTAACTTGTTCCCCTCTCCTAAAGAGGCTAGTCAAGAAGTAGATGTCTTCCATAGTTGGGGTCAATGATTGACCCTCTAAAATGAACACCTCTATGTTGGGATGCTAATACTCTACCAAGGCATTAAGCAACCTCAATTTTTCTCTCATGAATGGACACTGAAATATTTTCCATAAGCCACATTGTTTTAGCGTAGCAATGGCCACAAGGTCCTCCTCGACCAAGACGTCTGGCTCCTCATGTTCACTCTCTCTCCAGTGCACATACATCATGTCACACAAAAAAGATGTAGAGGGATTAGTACTTGTGTTTTATTTTTCCAATACAAACGGAGGTGTATGTGGGCTGTAGTTTATACAGTCACGTATGTACTCGAGCTGCCTATTCCTCTTTCTGAGTACAACATCCTGCGTACACCCAGATGCGACCCTTTTACAAGGGTGTGTGCCTCCTAAACTAAAAATTAATACAAATAAATAAATTAAAATGCAAGAGGGGGTGATTTGTGCTTACTTGGTCCAACTGGGAGGTTTTTCTGCCCACGTACACCTCTGTTTGTATTGGAAAAAGTATTTTGGTCATTTTGGTGGACTTCTCCTTTCAGTATGGTGATTTTTTGAGATGGGTTACATTTATATCATCCCATGGTAAAAGTCATTTTTTCAACTTTTGCATATAGGTTAGGTTGTCACTCCCATATTTCTACATAATGTTGACTTTTTTGCTTTTCCATAGGATCGATCTCACCGATGTGCGACACAGAATGTTCTCAACTTCTTTAGAAGTGTCGTAATTAGGTGGTAGATCCTACCTCTACATGGATTCCCTAGGTAGATCCTTTGCTTCATTTTGGCGTCTGTGTTGTGAATTTTGATTATAGGCTTGGGAGTTCTTGTTATTCCTATTATAATATTGAAGACTCTTTCCTCTTGCTAATCATTAGCCTTGGCCTTACCCACGGGACTACCTAATGAGCACACTTTTTTTTCTTTCAAGCTCACTTTAAATTTTGAAAGCAACATCCAACGAGACTTTATTTATTATTTTTGATATCATGTGGATTACTTGAGAAAAGTAGCCCCCCTGGAGTCTTCTTTAATCCCTTTTCAGACTCTTTAAAAATGTAAACATTTTCAAGCAATCTTGTTTCCCTTCATGCTCGCCAAACTCAAATTTGAAGGCACATTTGTTCGATGGTAGTTTATCCATTTTTCGGTCTGGATGGATAATTTTACGAATAAATGTATGCTCTAGGAACTTCGGTTCGCTAGAAGAGTATTCTCATGCATAAGTTTGACCCTTTTTCGAGCTTGAGGGACTAAATTTTCAAAAGAAGGAACATTCTCCTTGGTTTTGGTTTATCTCTTTTTCAAGCCTTGGAGATTACTTACGAAAAACGAACCCCCCCGAAGTCCATAGTTAATCTCTTTTCAAAGTCCCTAAATATGAAAAGATCATTGAGTGACCTTGTTCGTTTCACACTCGTTAAATTGGTCCATAAAAAACATCTATTTGGCATGATTTTAACCCTTTTTCCAGCCAATAGATTATTACAAAAAAAGGTACACCTCGGGAGACTTGTCTCCCCGAGAGAGTTCTCCTCAGTTATATTTTAGACATTTTCAGGCTAAGGAGACTAAACCTAGAAAAAGGTTGTGAGTCCATAGTTATCTCTTTTTCAGACTCCTTAAAGTTGAAAATATAGCCGAGAGATCTTGTCTTTGTCACACTCGTTAAAACGGTTTTGAAAAGACTTCCTTTCGGTGCAAGTTTAACCCTTTTTCGAACCGATTGGACTAATTGTGAAAAAGGTGCTCCCTGGAGTCTTCTTTAATGTTTTTTCAGACTCTCTAAACATGAAAAACCATTGATCTTACCTTCTCTGGGCTCGTAAAAATTCACATGGGAGCAGTCTTGTTGTGTCATGCTTAATTGCATTGCGTGTCTCATCTTCACATCTTTGGCCTAATGTCGGCTCCATGTTGCTCTCAATTGAACCTTTAAATCATTTCTCATATGTAAGCCTTGCAGAACTTTTTTCCTTTGTGATCCGACACCTTGACCCATGGAGAAATTTTCATTGAGTGTCCTTATCCTGCACATGTCTCCTTTCCTTGAACATTAGTATGTTACATGTGCTTGGAACCAGTTTCCTTCCTTGTGACACTCATTCCTCCTTTGTAACGTAGCATTATTTTATTCTTTTTCAAGCTCGTTACAAATTTGAAAAAAACCAAAAAAAATCAAATATTCCGAAAAGAGGGGATGAACATATACATTCTTTTTTTGGTAGAAATATAGTATCCCTTGGACAAAGCACATCCTTCTGTTTGTTTTCCAAGAATTGGGATATAGTATGTCCTTAAGAAGTTGTTCTCACTACATATAGTTGTGTCCTCCTCCATTTGGTTACTCTTCCAAGCACATGGACATTTTGTGGTGCCTCCTACATCACAAAATTATGCCAATATTACACTACCTGAGTCTTATCATATTTTGTGCTTTTTTCCAAGGTAATTTTTATCCAACCTGAGTCAGCCATTCTGCAGTTTGTCTCTTGAATTTCATGATTCAGCCATCCCGTGAATCCAGTCTTGCTCAGATTCAAAATCGATGAAGTTGTGTGCCTAATGATTGAGATCCTCTAGTATTTCCCCAACGGTATGTCGAAGACCTCAGAGTAGTGAATCTTACACTCCCATTATACTCCTACCTAAATTGTTGAATATATTGAATGTAATATTCCAGATATAAAAAAGTATGGAGGACATAAATAAATAGCTATAAATGGAGGATGAACAACAATAAAACCATAACAACACCACAATAATACCGGAACGATACCAGAATAACACCAGAAAGAGCACCTTCATTACTGAGATCAATGTTCACTTGCCTCTTCAAGGGGGAAAACTCCAACAAAAAAGATCTCTATTACAATAATATCCAAGAAAACCATTCTCATACCCTCGAATCATATTTATACTAAATATGTCTATCAAAATAACCATCTAGAGGAAGATCATTCTAGAAGTGGAAGCTTCTATTATGTCTTCTTACATTGGACTTATTCTTCCTTATTGTTAGGCCAATTTAATATTGACCTGTATTACATCAAAATATATTATTCTACTTACGTAAGGGGTTAGGTCCCTAACATGTCCCCCCCCTTAAAAACAACCTTGTCCTCAAGGCTTGAGATGTGGAAATTGTTGCAGAATGGTAGTTGGTTCCCAAGTGGCATCTATTGGAGTTGTATCTTTCCACTGGAATAACACTTCCTTGATGGTTTGTTGATGTAGACAACACTCACGTTGGTCCAAAACTACTTGTGTTTGTATCCAAATTAAGCCTTCTTCGTCCAACTTGGGAAGGTTGGTTTGAGTTTGGCACTTAGTTCCAATCACCTTCTTTAAGAAGGAAACATAAAAAACAGGATGGAGCTTAGAATGACTGGGAAAATCTAACTGATATGACACCTGTCCTACACGCTTGAGAATGGTATAAGGACCATAAAATTTGGGCGCCAGTTTCTGACAATGGTCAGCCTTGAGGGAATTTTTCTTGTAAGGTTGTAGTTGAAGAAACACCTGATCCCCTTCTGCAAATTGACGTTTAGAGCGACCTTGATCTGCTTGTAGATTCATGCGATTATGGGCCATGAACAAATTCGTTTTGAGGGTATGGAGAATAGCCTCTCGAACTGTAAGCATTTGGTCAATCGCATGGACCTTCGAGACACATGGAAAATATGAGAGAATTGAAGGTAACAGCTTTTGTCCATATACCCCTTCAAAAGGAGTCATGCAGGTAGATGTATGGTACGAAGTGTTGTACCACCATTCATCTAGTGGTAACCATTGAGCCCATTAATTTTTCCTTTCCGAGGCAAAACACCTCAAATATGTTTCCAAGCACTTGTTGACAACTTCAGTTTGACCATAAGTTTGGGGATGATAAGTTGTGCTGAGATGCAATTGGGTGCCTTGTATCTTGAACAATTCTTTCCAAAAATTGTTGGTGAAAGTTGGGTCACGATCAGAAATAATAGAATGTGGCATGCCATGAAGCTTGAAGACCTGATCCATGAAAATTTGAGCCACAATGGATGTTGTAAATGGGTGTTGAAGAGAACATAAATGAGGATACTTGGAAAGACGATCAACTTCCACCATGATGACTTATTTATTGCTTGATTTAGGTAAGCCTACAGTAAAATCCATAGAGATATCTTGCCAAATAATAGGTGGAATTGGAAGAGGTTGTAGTGTGCCAGGAGATTTGATTGTTTTTCCCTTGTTGCGTTGACACACATCAGATTCAACCACAAAATTATGAGCTTCCTATTTCATACCATCCCAGAAAAAAGAGTGTTTGACCATGTCATAGGTTTTGGCATACCCAGAGTGCCCAACCGTGGGTGTAGCATGAAGCTCAAAAAGTACTGTGCATTTAAGTTTTGACTGTTTACTTAAATACAAATGGACTATGTATCAAATATCATCATGGAGCCAAGAGTACCCTAGGGAAACTGGATAATTGGACTGCAATTGTTGTATCATATGCAAACTTTTGGGATCATGTAGCCATTCCTAATGAACAACTTGGAGCCGATTTGGTACAATGAAGGAGAGATAAAAAAGGGACCCTTTATCTTCATATTTTTGGGAAAGTACATCCACAACCACATTGTCTTTTCCTTTCTTGTAAATGATCTCATAATCATATCCAAAGAGCTTAGTCACCCATTTTTGTTTCTCTAGGGAGGAAATGTGTTGTTCCAGAAAATACTTGAGGCTTTGATGATCTATCTTAATTTGGAAGCATTTCCCCAATAGATAAGGGCGCCAAAGATAAACGACATGCATAATAGCCAAAATTTCATTTTCATAGATTGATTTGCCCAAATTTTTCTCAGACAATTGTTTGATGGTAAAGGCCAAAGGTCGACCCTCTTGCATAAGGAAAATGGCAATTCCTTTTCCTGAAGCATCACATTCTAGGACAAAGGTCTTTCTAAAGTCAGGAATGGCCAGGATTGGAGTGGTTCACATGGCCATCTTGAAGGTTTGAATATCTTGAGCAGTTGCTGGAGTCCACATGAAAGAATTCCTTTTAAGGAGTGCAGTGAGATGTGCCGCAATCTTTCCATAATTTTTAACAAACTTGCAATAACAACATGTTCAACCCAAAAATCCACACAAGATTTTCAAAGTCTTCAAGTGAGGCCAGTCTTGCATAGATTCAATATTTTTAGGATCCACCCTAACGCCAACCTTGCCAACAATATGATCCAAGTACTCGCCTTTTGAGGCGCCAAAAGCACATTTATATTATTTCAGGAAAAGTTGGTGTTGAGAGAGTAGATGGAGAACTCGATCCACATGAGCAAGATGGTCTTTCCAGGTTTTTATATAGATGAGTATATCGTCAAAGAAAACTAAGACAAAATGACGGAGAAGAGGACGTAAGACATGTTTCATGACGCTTTGGAAAGTAGAGGGAGCATTACACAAGCCAAAGGGCATGACCAAAAAATCATACTGGCCCTCATGAGTTCTAAAGGCAGTCTTAGGAATGTTTGCCTCTTTCATACGGATCTAGTGGTAGCCAGAACAAAGATCAAGTTTAGTAAAGAATTGAGTGGTAATCAATTCATCCAAGAGGTCATCAATGACAGGAATGAGAAATTTGTCTTTAATGGTGAGTTTGTTGAGGGTGCAAAAGTCAGGACACATGTGCCAAGAACCTTATTTCTTAAGGACCATGACCACAGGAGAAGAGTAGGGGCTCATACTAGGTTAGATAATACCTGCGTTGAGCATTTCTTGAACCAGTTTCTCAATTTCATTTTTTTGGAAAAGGGGTGACGATAGGGACGAATATTGGAATGAAGGCTTTTTGGGACAAAGGTAATGGAATAATCATGAACACCACAGGAAGGAGGGAGTGTTGGACTTACGTCACACACACCTAGGATTTATTTTTCCTAAAGTTTTTCCTTGTTTATTAGTCATAATTAGTCATTATCTATTCTCCTATATTTTAGGAGAGAATATTCTCTTTCAGTTGACACTTCAGTTTGACTAGTTGAGTTGAGTTTAGATGTTGCATTGGTTTTGTCACCATGCAACATTGGGATCATCACCAGCTAATGCGCACTTACATTGGGATCATCACAACTAATGCCCACTTTCATTGGGATCATCACCAGAATGCCGCATTACCCTTGATTCCCTGAGTTAACTCCTCACTACTCTTTGTTCAATTAGTTAACTGAAGACTAGTTGACTAGTTAACTCAACTAGGTGGCAGTTCACTCCTGTAACTTCTTGAGAGACTAGACTAGGTGGTAGTTCACTGCTGTAACTATTGGTGTGTGTCCATATCACTCTAGACCACCACTATGGCTCATAAGTTACTCATATATCCTATATCTATTGTAAATTATTCACTCTTTGAGTGTGGAATATCGTTAATGATAATTTTTTCATTCTTTCTCTCATTCTTCTTCTTTCTCAAATTCTCTCTACAAATCTGTGCATTGTTGTTTAGATAGATATATTTTTTTTAGGTTCAACAAATTTGCATGGTATCAGAGCCGACGGACTACTAGGCAAAAGATACACCAAATTATTTTTGCAGGTACTTAAGATTGAAGAACACAGAAAAGATGGAATATATGTTTTACTCACCGATAATACTTCTCACGCCTCATAACTATTTGGAGTGGAAGAAAAATATTCTACTTCTTCTCAGAATTATAGGCTTATACCAAATAACCATGGCAATGGAAGTAGATCCTGATTCCGCCGATGAGAAAAATGACTTTCTTAATAGACAAGATATGGCCATAGGATTTATCTTCTTGTCTATTTCTCTAGAAATTCTCCACCAAGTATATGATGACTCACAAGAATCAAATCCAAATGAATTATGGACCATATTGGAGGTTCTATTTAGAAATAAATAATATTGTGAAGATTGCATGCAGGGGATTGGAAAGATAGAGTCAGAAGAGAAACCGTTAGAAGATCAAGCCTCTTGTTATGAAGAGTCTTGTACCCAAGTATTTGTACAAATTTGTATCCCATTAATTGAAGATCATGTCTACTCCATTTCAAATTTTTTTTCTAAAATTTATGTGGAAGATATATGGCATGCATCTCAGGGGTCACATGCAAACACTTTTCCATGCACAATGCATTCATCTCAGAAGACAAAAACGGAGCCGCACACATCAGAATCAATTATGATATTTTATGGGAAACATTTGCAGAAACAAATTGGATATTTGAATTCCTCTCAAGAAAATATCCAATTTCAAAAAAACAATCGTTTGAAATAGAGTCCGGGAAGTGACATTATGATCATTTTAAAATCAACAAAATTGCAACGTTTTTCCAGAAACGTCCACACGGTTTTCAAAATTTCATCCAAAATTTATTTTGATATTCTTAATTACAAGAAGAGAAAGTGGATATGTGTGGACATATCAATGATGCATCTACTTCATCAGATCTATGCATACATCTTCATATTCAAAAAAATCTTCAACGAGAACAAACTTGCACAGTTGCGAGGTCTACTTGGAGTGAAGGACAAGGTTGCTTAGCAACTGTGTTTTGTTCCTTCTCATTTTATTTTTTTATGCATTGTAATTTGAGGGCACTAGTTTCCCATGAGGTTTTCCCTCATTCATCGTTTATTTCAGTGTATATTTTTTATTTGGGTACCTAACATTGCCTTGTTGTCGGGACCCATTCTTTATTTTCACAATACTGATGTTCAGGGGGG
>JASDQU011026259.1:14156-25544 GCA_032191745.1 Picea mariana
TTGTGTTGACGATGAAGGAAGGCCAGTAGAGATCCACGGTGTATGGAGGAAGGTGTCTCTATGATTTATCTCAACCATGAAGGTTAAACATTGCATGAGGCAAGCATGTCGACTATATGTAGTGGAAGCAGTCAATGAAAGAAAAGGACCCTCCTTGGATCAGTACCCAGTATTGTCGGAGTTTAAGAATGTCTTTCTGAAAGAGTTGCCAGGGTTACCTCCTGAGAGGGAGCTCAATTTTACCATTGAGTTAAAACCTGGTGCAGAGCCAATTTCCAAGACTCCGTATAAGATGATAGCTCTAAAACTTTGTGAGTTTTAGATTCAGTTGAAATAACTACTCGACTTAGGGCTAATAAGGCCTAGTGTCTCACCTTGGGGTGCACTAGTAATTTTTGTGAAGAAGAAGGATGGTTCCTTAAGACTATGTATAGATTATAGGGACTTGAACCATGCTACACTAAAAAATAGGTACCCAATTCCATGGATAGATGATCTCTTTGATCAGATGCAAGGAGCAGCGGTGTTCTCCAAAATTGATTTGCAATCAAGGTATCACCAGTTAAGGATTAACGAAGGCGATATTCCTAAAACTCCATTTTGAACTCGGTTCGGGAATTACGAGTTCATTGTAGTACCTTTTGGTTTGACTAATGCACTAGTAGTATTCATGAGCCTCATGAATGGTGTATTCAAAATATTATTTCTTCCAGAAATAAATTCACTATCTAGGTCATACCATTTTCGGTCAAGTAATCTCTGTGGACCCAGAAAAGGTAAAGGCCATTATGGAATGGTCAGTGCCAAAAAATGCTCATGAGGTAAGAAGCTTCATGGGGCTAGTAGGTTATTATCGGAGATTTTTGGAAGGGTTCTCTAAAATAGTGAAACCCATCACCACTTTACAGCGCAAGGGGGTCAGGTATGAATGGACAGAAGAATGTGATAGTGCATTCATCGAGCTTAAGAGGTTACTAACTAGTGCACCAATTCTATGAGTGTCGAATATGGAAAAAGACTTCACAGTCTGTACAAATGCCTCAAATAAAGGGTTGGGGGTCATGCTAATGAGGGATGGAGGAGTGATAGTGTATGCGTCGAGGAAGTTGAAGAAACATGAGGAGATTTACGCTACTCATGATTTGGAGTTGGCAGCTGTAATGCTAGCTCTAAAACTTTGGAGGCACTATCTAGTGGGGAAAAATTTTCAGCTCAAAACATACCATGAAATTTTAAAACATATCTTCACTCAAAGGGATCTCAATGCCAGGCAGAGGCGATGGAGTGAGTTTATGAGTGAGTACGATTTTGGAATTTCATACATCAAGGGAAAGGAAAATGTGGTCACAGATACCTTGAGTAGCATACCACGTATCTTCTCCTTGGTACCCTTAAAATTCAATCTTAGGGAGCAGGTGTTGGGGCAACTCCTTGGAGATAGTTGGTATTTAAAGGTTACTTCAACCCTCCAGAGTGGGAGGCAATTATATCCAAAGTATGAAGGATACATCCTGGAATCAGATGGACTATTGAGATATCAAGGAAGGATGTACATCCCCGAAGGTGGGGATATTCGAAGCATCATACTAAAGGAAGCCCATAGAGAACTTTATTGTGTGCATCCAGGTGTGAAGAAATTGTACGCAGACATGAAGAAGATTTTCTTCTAGGTAGGCATGAAGCGCGATGTAGTCCATATCTGTTAAATTATGATCTTGATTTCTTATGCAGATTAATTATTTTATTTTCTTCAACACTTTGATTCCAGCTTAATACACTTCAACAATAACAAATCATAACCGAATAGCAATAACTATGTCGATAAGTAAGCATGCACATCAACAACACATATACCCTGGGGAAACCCTGTACATGGAGAAAAACCCCAGCAAACGATATTCCTTTATTGCATTAATAATGTATGATCACTTACAAATATCCACCATGAATGTTTTTCTCTTAAAGAGCTTGCCAAGATAACTCTGACCTGACAAAGACCTAAGAGACCTTGCTGAAATACACCTCTGATATGTTGCCTCTATTGTTGATATACAACACTGATATGCTGCTAATATATGCCTCTGATATGTATCCTCTATTGCTAATATACATGACTGATATGTTGCTTTGGTATGTTGCCTCTTTATCGCTGATATGCTCCTCTATTGCTTTTCCCTTAACCTGCGTATCAAAAATTGTGTTGAAGAGAGGGGTCAACCTCTGCTTATATAGGCTGAAGAGGAGAAGAGAAGAGGCTCAAAATAGTAATATGTTTTCATGCTTTAATCATAACTCAGCTTCATACTTTATTTCAAACTAGACTTGAGACTAGTATACTCTAGTTCGAAAATAGAACTAGACTTGAGACTTCAGTTACAACTCAACATTACACTTTAGTTCTAAAATAGAAATAGACTTAAGAATTTAGTTACAACTCAGCATTACACTTTTAGTTCTAAAATAGAACTAGACTTAAGACTTAAGTTACAACTCAACATTACACTTTAGTTCTAAAATAGAACTAGACTTAAGACTTTAGTTACAACTCAACATTACACTTTTAGCTCTAAAATAGAACTAGACTTAAGACTCCAGTCACAACTCAACATTACACTTTAGTTCTAAAATAGAACTAGACATAATACTTTAGTTACAACTCAACATTACACTTTAGTTCTAAAATAGAACTTAGACTTAAGACTTCAGTTACAACTCAACATTACAAGGCAATTCAAAATTATCTTCATGGTGGATAATGTTACACATCCCAACGCACTATATCAATACATTTATATCATTTGCAATATTAGGAATATCGTTTGTTTCTAGCTCATAGGAATTTTATATTCAACCTAACTTTTTCTAGATGCCTTGACTTTTTCTCATGGCTCGCAAGGCTTGACTAGACTCACAGAGGTTGTATGTTCCCCCTAACTTTTTCACTAGCCTGTCTATGCTCACAGAGGTTGTACATTCCCCCTGACTTTTTCACTAGACTATTTATGCTCACAGAGGTTGTACATTCCCCCTAAATTTTTCATTAGACTTACATAGCATCTTGTTCGTCTTGACTTTTGGTTTGACTCACAGAGGTTGTACGTTCCCCGTGGCTTTTTTCAATACCTCACAAGACTGGTTGATTCTCCAAATCTCCCTGACTAGCCTCAGGGTGGCCCATATGGCCTCTCATTGGAGAATGAATGTCGATGCTTCCAAATTTAACACTCCCTCTCAACGAGGGAGTCATTCTCAGCCACACCAATCTTGCCTCTCAGCTGCAAAAACTATCTCGAGGTCAGACGCTTGGTAAGGATATCAACTACCTGATCACTCGTGGCTATGTATTGTAACTTTACAGTTTTTCTCTGGACCAAGTCTCGGATGTAGTGGTACCTCATGTCAATATGTTTTGACTTGTCATGAAATATTGGGTTCTCTGTCGATTTTATGCAACTTTGATTATCACAATGAACCATCATCGTCTCGAGCTTGTCACCAAACAACCCAGAAACCAATTTTATGAGCCATAAAGCTTCCTTGCTAGCATCACTTGTTGCAATGTACTCAGCCTCTACTATACTCTATGCAATGGATCTCTGCTTCCAGCTTGACCAAGAGATCATAGTGGATCCTAAACTGAAGCAGTATCTGGAATTACTCTTCCGATCCACTGGGCTTCCTGCCCAGTCAGCATCTGCATACCCATGCAGAAATAAACCACCACTAGATGTATATATAAGACCATAAGTAATGGTTCCTCTAAGATATCTCAAGATGTTCTTCACTGCCACCCAATGTCTCTATCTTGGTTCAGTCATGAACCGAGTCATTACAATCACTGCATAGCATATATATAGCCTGTTGTGGATCATGTACATCAATGATTCAATCAACTGCCTATACATGGTGGGATCCACCAAATCTGAACTTGTATTAGATCATGCAGCTTCCTTAGGTTGGTAATCATCGGAGTAGACACGGATTTTCAATCCATCATACCAAACCTCTTTAGTACATCCACTGTGTATTTTCCTTGTGCCATAAATATCTCGCCCTGTCTTTGCCATACTTCTAATCCTAGGAAGTAATGCATCAAGCCTAAGTCTTTCATCTCGAATTATGAGGTTATCTCCCTCTTACACCAGGCTATTATCCCTTCATCTTATCTTAGAAAGAGATCATCAACATACAGGATTAGTATAAAGGTTGGTTACCTCTTACCTTGAAGTACATATTTGCATCAACATCACTTTTCTGAAAGCCTGGGATTTTAAGAAAGCCATCAATCCTGTCATACCAAACTCTGGGAGCCTACTTAAAACCATACAAGGGCTTCCTTAGCTTGCATACATGAGTTCCTTTGTTATGTAGTACAAAACCATCTGTTGTTCCAAAAAGACCTCATGTTCAATCTTTCCATTCAAGAATGTTTTTTTTACATCCATCTGATGTAGCTTCCAACCAAGAACAGAAGCTAAAGCAATAATAGTTTGAATGGAGGTATACCTGGCTACAGGGGAAAAAGTCTCTTCGTAGTCGATTCCATCTTTATGAGTGAATCCTCTAACTACAAATCTTGCTTTGAAATTTTCCACACTTCCATCAGCTACATGTTTGATCTTATAGACCCATTTGGAAGAAACCACTGATTTGTCTTTTGGCCTCGGCACAATGTCCCAAACATTGTTCTTCATAATAGACCCGTATTACTCAAGCATGGCATCCTTCCATACTTGTAATTTATCTTGTTCTTCAAATGAATAAGGATCGGCATCACTAATGCTACTCATCAATGCAACATAGCCTCCAAACCTATGAGGCCTCTTCCTTTCCTTGAAAGTTCCTTTGGGAGAAGTTATCCTTTCTGCTTCCTGCATTATTTCTTTAAGCCACCCTGGCTTCCTTTTGGATGGAGGTTCTTCAAGAGTTCTTTCTAACACTTCAAAAGGTTTTAGGGGCTCATTAATTGGCCCTTCACGAGGTTCCTCCCTTTGATCATCTAACTCTTCATTTTCAGAAGAGGGTGAAGTTGGTTGAACTGCTTTTGATTCCTGCTGAAGCTCTCTGGATTTCTTAAATGTGGCTTCCTCATGGAAAGTCACATCTATGCTTACCTCTATTTTCCTCTGACCTAGTACATAAATCTTGTAAGCCTTGGATTTCTCATTGTACCCCACAAAAACCCCTTTCTTTCCTAAGGGTTCCATCTTTGTTCTCTTTTCTTTAGGGACATGAATATACACAGGACACCCAAATATCCTTAGATGCCCTAATTCAGGTTTGATCCCTAAGAAGACCTCTTCAGGAGTCTTGTCCTTCAAGATAGCATGCGGACACATGTTCTGAATATACGCGGCAGTGGAGGTAGCTTCTTCCCATAAATAATTTGGTAGATCCTAGTCAAACATCATTGCTTTCGTTGCCTCACAAATTGTCATGTTTTTCCTCTCAGCAAATCCATTTTTTTAGGGTTATATGGCACGGTCAACTGTCTCTTGATTCCTGATGACTTGCAGAAATCCTCAAACTGGAGAGATTCAAACTTTCCTCCATTGTCTGGTCTAAGGATTCTAATGTGTTTCCCTATCTGCTTTTCAATAAAGGCTTTATACCCTTTGATTTTTCAAATGTGTCACTTTTAGCTTTAAGGAAATATATCCAACATTTTCTTGAGTAATCATCAATAAAAATGACATAATACAAACAATCACTGAGTGAGGGAGATAACATAGGACTACATACATCAGAATGAACTAGATAAGATGCCTTGAGCTCTATTGTCACTGCTAGGAAATGCTTTCTTTTTATTTTTAACTAGCATGCATCTCTTACAAATTTCATTTTTACTAAGAGAAATAGAGGGCATGCCACATACCATGTTCTGTAGATCTGGATGAGATTCGTAATGAATATGTCCAAGTCTTTTGTGCCACAACTCACTGGAGCTAGTCGCATCATGAGCCAATGCCTGAACTGACTATCCTGACACGACATATTGTCCTCCACTGCGAGTTCCAATGGGTTCAGTTGTACTTAAGTGGCTACCTTTAGCCCATAGTAGTGCCTTCCTGTCCGTGAAGATCACCCAATATCCCTTGTCCTCAAGGGTTGCAACTGATAGTATATTATTCTTGAGCCCTGGAACATATAATACTTCATCAACATGAAGTATAGCCCCAGATTCCAATATGAAGGAGATAGAGCCTACTCCCTCTATCTTGTAACATTTTTCATCCTCAAGCTCAACCTTCTCTACAAAATATTTTGACTCGAAATCTGAGAGGATCTCCTTGTACCCTGTCATGTGCTTTGATGCACCATTGTCTACTAACCAAGTTTTTGGCCCCATGAAAACTGAACTAGATAAGGCAGAAACCAAGTAATATTCTTTTCTATTTACTTTCTCATTAGAAGGGATTTTCTGATTTCTTTTGGATTCATCATCCTCAACAGTTGAGGCATGATGTTTCCCTTTTCTTGGATATTTCTTTCTAAACCAACAATATTTAGCAAAATGACCCAACTTATTACAAATAAAGAATTTAATCTTATATGTATCAATATTCTTTCCTTTGAATGTACCTTTGGTGTTTGGCTTCCTCTGAGAGCCTTTCTGGAAAGTGCCTTTCTTCTTTCCCTTGAATCTTGATGTTAAAGCTAAGTGCTCTTCTTTCATTGGCTCACTTCTGGTAGTTGTGTGACTCTCCTCCTGGAGGAAATCATGCCATAACCTCTCAAACATGGGCTGAATATCTCTTCCACTTACACTGAATAATAAGGTCTCCCAGAAGAAGGAATACCATCAAAAATGGCCTACACTAAATCATCATCATCCACTGTCACCCCTGTGACCAAAAGATGATCTCTGATCTGGGCTATCTTGGAACAGAAAGATGCCATTGATTCACCTTTCTCCATATTCAAATACGTAAGCTTGTGCTTAAGTGTCATCTTCTGACTTGGAGCCTATTTCTCATACAAATTCACCAAGGTATCCATACAGTCCTTGGAAGTCATTAATGAAGTCATTGCAGGCATTATACTATCTTTGACTGAGTCAAAGATGATTCGCTTGGCCTTTTCTTGACTCTTCATGAAGGTCATTCTTACTACATTATTCGTGGGTTCCTCCACCACTGTGGTCACATATTGCTCAAGATCATGCTCCTACAAGATATTTGTTATCTGAAGATTTCACACATTGAAGTTGGTATCTCCTTCGAGCCTATCCTCAGCCCTGAATGAAATGGAGGATGCCATGGACCTCACACTAGAAACTTAATCAAGATAGATTGGATCTGTGTGTGCTTGCTACTTCACTTCAACATGTTTAACACACCCTAAGCTCTGATACCATGTTAAATTATGAGCTTGATTTCTTATGCGGATTAATTTTTTTATTTTCTTCAACACTTTGATTCTAGCTTAATACACTTCAACAATACCAAATCATAACCGAATAGAAATAACTATGTAGATAAGTAAGAATGCACATCAACAACACATATACCCTGGGGAAACCCTGTATAGGGAGAAAAACCTCAGAAAATTATATTCCTTTATTGCATTAATAATGTATGATCACTTACAAATATCCACCGTGAATGTTCTACTCTTAAAGAGCTTGCCAATATGACTTTGACCTAACAAAGACCTAAGATACCTTACTGAAATACACCTCTGATATGTTGCCTCTATTGTTGATATACAACACTAATATGCTTCTGATATATGCCTCTGATATGCAGCCTCTATTGCTGATATACATCATTGATATCTCTTTATCACTGATATGCTCCTCTATTGCTTCTCCCTTAACCTACATATCAAAAATTGTGTTGAAGAGAGGGGTCGACATCTGCTTATATAGGTTGAAGAGGAGAGGCTCGAAATAGTAACCTGTTTGCATGATTTAATCATAACTCAGCTTCATACTTTAGTTTGAACTAGACTTGAGACCGATATACTCTAGTTTGAAAATAGAACTAGACTTGAGACTTTGGTTACAACTCAACATTACACTTTAGTTCTAAAATAGAACTAGACTCAAGACTTTAGTTACAACTCATCATTACACTTTTAGTTCTAAAATAGAACTAGGCTTAAGACTTCAGTTACAACTCAACATTATACTTTAGTTCTAAACTAGAACTAGACTTAAGACTTTAGTTACAACTCAACATTACACTTTTAGTTCTAAAATAGAACTAGACTTAAGACTTCAGTTACAACTCAACATTAGACTTTAGTTCTAAAATAGAACTAGACTTAAGACTTTAGTTACAACTCAACATTACACTTTAGTTCTAAAATGGAACTCAGACTTAAGACTTCAGTTACAACTCAACATTACAAAGAAATTCGAAATTCTCTTCATGGTGGATAATGTTACATGTGCCAATGCACTAGATCAATACATTTATATCATTTGCAATATTAGGAATATTGTTTGTTTCTAGCTCATAGGAATTTTACATTCAATTAAATTTTGCTAGATGCCTTGACTTTTTCTCATGGCTCACAAGGCTTGACTAGGCTCACAGAGGTTGCACGTTCCCCTTGAATTTTTCAATAGTCTGTCTATGCTCACAGAGGTTGTACATTCCCCCTAAATTTTGCACTAGACTGTCTATGCTCACATAGGTTGTACGTTCCCCCTGACTTTTTCATTAGACTTACATAGCATCTCGTTCGTCCTGACTTTTGGTTTGACTCGGAGAGGTTGTACGTTCCCCCTATATTTTGTCAATGCCTCACAAGACTGGTTGATTCTCCAAATATCCCTAGCTAGCCTCAGGGTGGCCCATATGGCCTCTCATTGGAGAATGACTGTCGATGCTGCCAAATTTAACAATTTCATCGCCAAGTGCCTAGAGTGTCAACAAGTGAAAGCTAACCACCACCACCTAGCAGGTCTCCTACAACCACACGATGTCCCTATGTCCAAGTGGGAAGTCATTTCTATGGATTTTGTTGTGGGATTGTCGCTCACATCGCATAGACACAATGTCATTCTTGTGATAGTTGATAAGTTAACCAAGAGTGCTCATTTTATTTCGGTTAGAGACACTTACGATGTCACTGATGTGGCACACGTGTTTGTAAGTGAGGTCATCCGTTTGCATGGGATACCCAAGAATATTATTTCAGATAGCGACTCCATATTCACTTCTAGGTTTTGGACAGGTTTGCAGTCAGTGTTGGGGACTCAGTTGAACTTAAGCATAGCTTATCATCCTGAAACAGATGGGCAAACTGAGAGAGTAAATTAGGTTATGGAAGACATGCCTAGGATGTATGTTATGGATAATCAAACCCATTGGGAGAGGCACCTACCTTTGGTAGAGTTCACCTACAATAACATTTTTCATAGCTCCATCGAAATGCCACCCTACGAAGCTTTGTATGGAAGGCCATGCAGAACATCATTGATTTGGGAAAGGTTAGAAGACTGAGTGATAGTTGGGCTAGAATTGATTTAAGAGATGGAGGAACAGGTGATTCATATTAGGCAGAGACTAAAGGAAGCATAGGATAGACAGAAACTTTATGCTAATTCACATAGGACTGACCGAAGTTATAAAGTGGGAGATCAAGTTTTCATTCGTATTAGGCCTAATAAGTGTACCATTCGGTTCGGGAAGGGGAAAAAGTTGTCACCTCGATTTATAGGACCATTCAAAATCGAAGAGAGAATTGGACATGTTTCCCATCGTCTCGTACTGCCACCCGACTTGCATAAAAATCATAATTTTTTTCATGTATCTATTCTACGTCATTATATTGCTCATGAATCTCATAAACTAAAATGGAAGGAATTTTGGGAATCAGACACGGGAACCCTCACGGTAGAACCATTATGCATATTGGACCGTAGGGTCTGACAGCTCAGGAACCGTCTGGTAGACCAAGTTAAGGTCCAGTGGGACAAGTATTGTCCAGTATCTACTACTTGGAGGATGCCAAGACATTATGACAAGATCATCCCTCACTATTTTTACCACCTCGAGAATATGTTTCTCGAAGGTTGGGTGTATGTAATGCCACCTTTTGACTTGGACAGCCAGGATTACCTGAGGCCTAATCACCTTTATTTTCTATTCACTGTGAAACTATTATTGATACACTTGAACTTTTGAGATGTATGAACCTATGTGAATGACAATTCTATGAATGTTTAACATTATTTGAATGATGATGAATATTATGCAATCTATTATGTGAATGTCAATTCTATGAAGGTTTAACGTTATTTGAATGATGATGAATATTATGCAATTTATTATGTGAATGTCAATTCTATGAATGTTTAACGTTATTTGAATGATGATGAATATTATGCAATCTATTATGTGAATGTCAATTCTATGAATTTTTAACGTTATTTGAATTATGGGGATATTATGTGATCCATTTCTAACTTGAAAATTTTGAAATTTAAGGTTGTTGGTATGTGGATACTGAATTGAGATTATGGTTGAATGCATTTACATGATGATAATGCATAGATATGTATGAGTTTGTGTTATAGACTAATCTACAGGTCAATGAGCTATGAAATAGCCAAAGAATAATGATAATAAAAGTTGATGTCGTGAACACTGACCGAGAAACCATATGGTATGAATCTTTATATGTGAAATTATGTCGGTTCGAATGCATTTCTATGATATATGGACCAATGTAGGTTTTCCAGGTGGTGAGACTGCCTAAAACTGAATATACAATGACAAAATTACCAGCAACACAGTGCCACTGTATATTCCATGGTAGGGTGTGGACCCTAGTCCTATTATGATGGGTGGAGGCATTTCCCACCATGTATCCTATGAAACCTGGAGTCACAGGAGGACGGTCTTAGCTTATGATCCCCTAGATGCGTGATGATGACTGTCAGTTTCCTGCTGGGGAATCTTGGTCAAGAGAGTGACACTTCCACTTACAGGTTCTATTTGGAGTTAGGTCAATATAGTTGACTCTCCAAGATAGTCTAGTAGAGGAAGGATAGGGATGGAAGACGAAAGTAAGTTAGGGAGGAAGGATGAATAGAAATAGTTGAGAGTGTATGGGGATTTTTCCTTATCGTGGAATGTATTGTTTTCCCTTTTTGAAAAAAGAATATGTCAATATGTATATTTATAATTACTTAACTGAACTACAATTATCTAAATGAACGTTGTTGTGCTAAATTATTATAATTAAGGGATTTTGCGAACATTTTAAATAGTTTACTATCTTTTATGAAATGAATGGTCTTGTTGATTGGATTGGACGCATACAAGAATTACTATAGGTGTGATAATTATTGTCAGTAGTACATGCGCGAGCCTTGTATGTGCTAGTTACGCATGCATTTCTTGTACATGTACACTAGTATGTATAAGTTTT
>JASDQU011026260.1:5538-32010 GCA_032191745.1 Picea mariana
AACTAGGTTACAAAGTACAATAGAGATTGTTCCAAAAATAGCTCTTTTGGAATTTCTAAAAAATATATAGTTCAATACATATTCTCTGAAATTAAAATGTGTTTCTCATAATGACTAGGATGGGGGATCCCGCGGACCATAAAGAAAATATGTATAAAAATGAATTTTGTATAAATAAGAAAGTGGGCAGCGGAAGGAAACAAGACTTGGAAAGAAGAAAAAGGAAAATATCAGTCTTCAGTTAAACCTTTCTATTTAAAGAGGTGGATTAACTGGATGAAGAGCTTGATAAAGACGAAAATATGTGATGAGTATAAACTTACTATGATGGTATCTCCTCTTTTGTCACTTGCTCACCGGTGTCCTTTTATGGCTTTCCTCGGCAGTTACAGGAACCATATCAACTGTCCTTTACCCTTCATTAGTAAGCTTGTCAACAACCTTTTTGAACCACTCCTCAATGTAGCTCCTCATTGGTGCCACATTGATTTCATTCCAGGTTTTTATATTGAAGAGTTCTCCTTCCAAGTCCCTTAGATCAATCGAAATGTTTTGCAATGCTTCCTCAATATCTTGATTTTTGATTGAATAATCAACTAGCCAATTTTCCACGTCATCTTCACCATATTCAAGAATGCCATAGAAATTTTCAAATGACAACCCTTTAAAGATATCAACTTGTTCATCAAATGATTGCTTGATTAAGAAAAATGAGTTGAGTATCAATTTCGGGTCTTGGACTTCATTGGTGCTACCAGCTAGATCTATCTTAGTTAGCTTCTTGAATAATTCCTCTCTTCTAGTTATGGCTTGGCTACATGCTTGACCAATACCATTCATGTTTTTTAACTTTTCCTTCCATCATGCGTTTAGTTGTTTTATTCGGTTCAGGGAGGGGATATCCTCCTCTCTTATTCTCAATTCTGTCATATTAGTATGTTTAACACAAAATGGTACAACTGCATCGAGGTAGAAACCTTGCTCATTTTTCAAATTTGCTTGCAAATATTCATGAAAAGCATGTGCTCTTGTTCCAAAAGGGACGATGCTCTTTGACATCTCCCAAGCCTCTGTTATTAATTCCATTATTTTATTTATATTATTTTCCACATAGCCTCAGGATGATGTGGGAAGGCTTGCCGATCCTTTTAACTTTGTCATAGGTGTGGTAGGATCGATCATTGCTAAAGGACTAGCAAGCACTTGAAGGGGCATTACAACTTCCTCCAATTCTTTGATTCACTCCTTTAACTTGACATTCTCCGCTTCAAGGACTTCAATAGAGTTGTCTAGGGCATCTCCAGTTGCTCAGTGTATCTGGGAAATTCGGGAAGGCTGCATGTTCCATAGGTTAATCTCTGAGAAATATTTCCCCTTCTTATTCTTTACATCTCTTTTCTCAATAATCAATTTTTTGGATTCGCTGTCAAAAATAATGCTCTAAAATGCAAAAGACTCTTCTTTGTCGAAGGTCTCAGTGTCAATTATTTCCAACTGAGAATTCTGGTGAGTCATGTTCTCTAGTTGGTTGACATTGGGGAACACTTTATCGATGTCAATTTCTAATTCCATATCCTCGAGGGAGAGGTCGTGGATATCACTTTATCCTCAAGCTCCCTCCTCTTCTTTCAGAATGTTTTTTCATTTCTTCCTCAAGGGAAGTTTATGAGAACTTTAAATTTTACCAGAAGGAGGGCTCTTATCTCCTCCTCCGCCTGAAGAACCATTGTTGACTTTCTTACTTGGGTAGGTTGTTGGAGCGCTGCTCCGAGATGTTGTACTCTTTGGTGTGATAGTCGAGGATTGGGCACTTTTCTCACCTGGACCTTTTCCTCTATTCTTGTACGACTCATTGGTGTTGAGTATTGTCTCTAGGTCATCAGTGTCACGAGAGGCAGTGCGTGACAAATTCTCTTCATCTTCATTCAAAATAACGTTAATGAAAGAATTGATGAAACCAACAACCAATGGATGTTCTACAAAAACACCACTAGGGTTGAACCCTTTTTCCTTTTCAACATATTTTAAATTGAGGTCGTGGAAGTGGCATGAGAATTCATCAATCTTGTTCATATTTCTAAATATGAAATCCCCAACTTTCCAAGGCAAAGGTATGAATTTATTTTTTCTCTTTTCATCAAAAAAATGAAACCAGAAGGTGTACTGCCTTGCTATCTCAACAACAAACATTTTATCAGATATGTGGCATGGAAGGAAGGAAGGATTTTATTTGGATCCAAAAATCCTTATAACGTTATAATTTTCCATTTTTTTCTAGTGTCCCCTTCCTATCTAGGAACTTACTCGCCTAGTCAGACATCCAGGGAGAATTTTCTCTAAACAAAAATTCTTTAAAAACTGAGACAAAATCATCAAAGACTTCATAAAAATGATGGGAGGCCTTGTGCCTCCACAATGATTGATACCAGAAGGTTACTAGGTCGAACTCTCAATTTACCTTCTTCCAGACAGATAATATCAGGAACTAAGAATAATGCGCTATCGCAAAGACCAAATAAGATGACATAAATAATTTCTTCTCCTTCTTGTATTGCGCCAATTGGGAAGATATTTCAATGGAAATCAACTTACCCCAATCAATGATGGCTTGTTCCTTGACTATCAAATAAAGAATGTAAATAATCATCCGGAAGATGATGGCCATAGTTTCCTGTCATGTTATCCTCGTAAAAATCCATGCAAATTCCCAAAAGGGATTTTTAAATGTGAAAACCTACAATCTTGTGATGTCCTCTGGGATGACCGCTGGGTTCTCTATGAATTTAGGTAATATGTCGAGTCCATTATCATGATTTTTAAGAACTCCCTGCAATCTTCACCTTTGAAGGTGAGCATTGGCTCGAAAAGCCTCAACATCTTACGAAAAACCTGAGGTGACAGAGAGACAGGTGAATGTTCCCGCAACTAGATGATCTTCTGGCTTGGAATGTACCTCTCAATAAACAAGGTGATCAACTCCTTACAATAAAAAACTTTCAGGACACACCCTGCACACGCAATTTCAAACATATGGATTATTTCCTTCTGGGAAGAAGGGGATGAATAATAGGAATATGCCCTGAACCACTAAAAACTATGATCCTCCTACATGAAAATATTCAGTGTATCTCCACAAAATTGATGTCGAATTGTTTCCATAAGTCGACAATAATGTTCCCTTTCTCCATACTATGTTAGGAATGAACGCTGGTGGGAGATAATATAATCCTTCGTACATCCTATTTAATGTGATTTAACAGGAGGTCTCCTTGATATTTTTGATTATTAATGACCATCCATTTGAACCTGTATGGTAAGTTATTAGCATTAAAATCATAGTAAATGTGCATTGGGAAAAGAACGAGGATGGTGGGGACGGACGGGGGAAATATGTGACTTGATATTTTTTGTTAACCCGGGAACCCATGAACTCGAGAGCCCATGATGGTAAGAGGCATGAAATTGGATAAGTATGGGATGACATGACAATCAGATAGATTTCATGTAGGAAGAATGAGACTTAGGAAGTCCGGGGAGTCCGAGGATTGAAATGTAGATCAAAGAACTCTTTGGTGCAATATGTCTATCATGAAACACGAGAACATGAAAGTTAGATCATGTCAACCCGAGAACCCGTGATCGTAAAATCGGCTAAGTATGGAACAACACAGCAGTCAGTCAGAATCGTGAAGATAAGTTGTATATGTAGGTGAGAAAATGTAAGTTCGCCAACCTAGGAACCTGCGATCTAAAATGCGACTAAGTGTTAGAACTAGAAATGGATAGTAAGAGGGAAAAAAGAAGAGGGAAAAAATGAGTAAGTGTAGAAGGGGGAAAATAAATGGAGGAACGAATTTGGGAAAAAATAAAAGGGGGCGGAATTTTTTGGAAGCAGGAAATGACCTCAACACTCATGTATTGTCCAGCACCATAATAATCAAATGTGATATTGCTGAGAAAAATGTGCGAAGAACTCATCGGAGAAACATCTTTGAATAGCCATGGATATTGTTTGTGGAACTGCTATATGTGGTATGGAGAATAGGAAAAATATATCCTCTAGTTACCCTTAGATTTTAGGGGGTAACATGGTTCAAATGTTTCCATTGTTTTCATTTTGGGTCTCTCCCTTCTCCCATATTTGAGAATGATTACATCAGACTAAAATGATGACAATGAGAAGATAGAAAAAAAAACCACGATGATCCTTTCCTTTAGATGTGAATAAGAAACCACTTCAATTAATGAAGATTATCTTACAATTACCCCAATCCATCAAAATACATGATCTATAAATGAATATGATATGTCTCATTGGTGATGTAAGGAAATGAAGGGGAGAGAGGGAGGGGGACATATGTTCCTAGGTGGTTAAGAAGTTCAAACTTTGATCCCTCATTTTCAATCAAATGGGGGTTTATTAAGACCATCCACAAATTATTGCAAGTTGGTATTGGAGATTCTTTATCTTTCTCTCTGAAGGACTTTTCAATTACATCCTAATTAAATTAGTGAGAAATTGAAGAGTTGTACATTTAATTATCAATTCGAGGTTGTATCAAAATTACAAATTGTTGTGCATTGTATATGCAAGTATGATGCTATGATTACCAATTAGTTGTAGTACTTTTTGAATGAATGTCACAAGGCAAGATATCAATATGCTTTAACAAGTCACTGAATTTAAGCTATATCAAATCCACACTTGCAGGAATGAAAACATATGTTTTCAAGAAAGTAAATGACACACTTGCAGGAAAGTAAAACACACTTGCAAAAAATTAAATCACTCTTGCAGGAAAAGTAAATCACACTTGCAGAAAAGTAAATCACACTCACATGAAAAGTAAAGGTGACTTGTGCAAGTATTAAGATGATCTTGATTAATGTGACATATATGTTACAAATCATGTACTGAAAGGAAATAAACCTTAATCTATAAGAACCAAACCATATTGTGCTTGTAAAAAGGAATAAACCATCTCAAGCTACAAACCACACAATTTTTAGCTAGAAAGCTAAAGTTTGTGATGCAGAGTTGCAACAACTAGAATTGAAACAACATGAGTTACATCAATCTGAATCTCAACAAAGGGGAATATTAGAATTACAACAAATTAAATCAAGGAATTGTCGGAAATAAATGAAAATATAAAAAAGATGCTACAACTATTCACTCCTCAATCAGAAAATGATACCCTGCTACCACAATCAACAAGATGTTAATAGAGGAATTCCTGGAAATAAATGGAAATATGGGAAAGATGCTACAACTATTCACTCACAAGTTAGAAAAAAATACCCTACAATGTTAGTATTGAGTTACAACAATATGGAGCTACAGTAATGGAAAGAGCTATAGTTACAACAAAATACTAATAAAGAAATTGATGGAAATAAATGAAAAGACATAAATGATGCTACAACTACTTCTATAGTGTATAGATGATACAAACAACATCAAACTAAGGAGGGGACCTTGCCTCCTTAGATGAGGTATTGGTCTAAGAGTGCATTAGGATGTTTTAAATACCCAAATTAACGCATTCCAAATTTCGAACATGAACATGAGCTTTATATAAAACTGTAGAAAAATTGTACATGACTTATATTCTCTATTCTCTATTTCTCCTCCCTTTCATGCTCGAATGGAGGGAATTTTATAAATTTATTACATTCCTTATTTTTCTCATGAGATCGAGGGACAAACTTGATAATATTGGTTGTTCCTCGATTTTTTAAAAGAACAAGTCTAAAATACCTACGACTGACTCAGTCAACTAAACAAGAAACTTATTTTCGTCTGGCTATTCTTTGTATTTTTCCTTCTTTGTTGGTCAAAGGTTCAATCCATTTATTGTTGTTGTCGGGTGTGTCAACCATTTGTTACTTGGATGATACAACTATTGTCATGAATATTGACCCTTTCCGAGCTATCCACCTCTTCTAGCATGGTCATACCTTGACCACACGCTGGAGGTGTTGCAACAACATGATGGCTTACAATACGTGTGCAAGAGGTGTTGCAACACTTGAAAAAGAGGTGTTGCAACAACATGATGGCTTACAATACGTGTAAAAGAGGTGTTGCAACACTTGCAAAATAGGTGTTGCAACAACACATAAGGTGTTGCAACACTTTGCACGAGAGGTGTTGCAATAGCACAAAAGGTGTTGTAGTTCTTGTACAAGGGGTGTTGCAGTAGCGTGGAAAGGTGTTGCAACAACCAATCCCAATGTATCTAGAGTACATGTTTGCATGCGCAAGGTGTTCTTTGTACATTCACCAGTTAGAATGATAAAGAAGTAGATTATGCCCTAAATATGTAAGAATGATCATTGAAATGACATATTTATACCTTGATCCAAAAATGCACGTTGGTGAATAGGGTAAGTGATGGAAAGGTAAAGGTGATAAAAAAGGTTATAGGGAGGTGCAAAAAGGGTGCCATTTTGGATGCCCATCATCTCCCATAGCCAAAAGTGTTGTCTGTCCTTGTGGAACTAGGTAATCAATATGAGTTAGAGTGATATATTTTCCCATGGAGATTGTAGAAACTGTAGCCAGTATCCCCTTTCTCATTGGCATGGAAGTACCCTCTCCTAGTTCTAACCTCCTCCCAATAGACAACTTCCTTCTCTACAACCATCTTGTATTCCTTTTGATATTTTGAGGTGGGTATCCAAATTATATGGTAATGAAAATTAAGTCTCACCCACATATTCCCACAGGCTTCCATGCACTTGATGTACTTGTTGACCATTTTTAGGGCCACTTCCATGTTCTCAGTATTAAATGGATCAATGTCTTGCATTTCCTTAGTGGGTTGTTTCCACCTTTGAGCACATCCTTGTGAAACTACCTTGGATAAAACATCTATTTTCCCCTTTTAATGAAAAACGGTTTCTTTCCTAGTGCTAGCCATGAATTTTTCATGTATAGGGGAGCTAACCCAACTAAAGTGTTCACTCAAAACATCTCTGGGATGATAATTTTCTTCCCTGACTCACAAGTTGCATCCATAGTTGTTATCATCCAATTGATGAGAAAGCACCCAGTTTCCATGATTGTTTAGAAAAGAGGCAAAGGATCTCATCTGACCATCCCCTACAAAATGATTGGGATACCACAGAGTGTCATGGTGCAACAAAATATTATGTTGGTAGAACTCAGACAACAAGTTCTTCTCTTCATTCATGCACTTGTAGTAGGATTCCAAGAAAGTATTTGGAGAGGTGATCTCATATGGTTTAATAGTTATTAATTCCTTCCTTTGAAATAAAAGGTACCTTTCTTACAGAAATAGACTGTACACAAGGGAAGTTTCCTTGCATCTCATTGAAAACTCTATCAATAGGCCAAGCTTGATATTTTCTATTTTTAGGGTGTCTAACTGCTCTTTCAACTTGAGGATATTTTACGCTTCTTCCTTTATTTTGTTTTTCCATTGATCCCATTTATCCCTATGGACTTGTAGGTGTGTTGGCACAGGGGTAGAACCAAGGTTCAATGCTACAACAATGCACCAAAAAAACCCTAACTACCGACCCTTTCGGAAACACCTGTGAGGTAGATGAAGTCTCAACCGAGGTAGAGGAAGGGGTGGTTGCAGGACTCAAGTCTCTGTAACCTAAGCTGGGACATATATATGTGATCATATCAAGCACTTATCATAGATCATTCATCAATATTCCACTTAGATATACTTCTCCACTATAACAGAGCATCATAGCATTCACTTAGGTCTAGATTATTTTAGCACGTAGCAACAACAAGACAGATCAGATCTGGTAGACCAAGCGCTAAGCATATTCATACACATCGGATCTGGCATTCATATAAATATATATCACTAAGCATAATAAAGTCTATCTAATCACATATAATCACTTATCAATACAAAACATCTAAGAAGAAACACAAAGAACAAAAAACAGTATTTACGTGGTTCACCCCCACCCTGGGGCTACGTCCACCGAATCTTCTTCTTTATTATCTTTAGTTAATCAAGTTACAACACAGAGCTATCAAAATCATACTCCACCTAGGATAGGAGATCTGCGCGCACCTCGCCAGATCCTCCTTCCTTGAGTAGATCTATCACAGAGCCTCCTTACAATCTGTGCACTCAACACTTAAAATACTTGCACTCAGCTCTGCAAGTCAATCACATAGATCAATTCTATCACTAATTCCTTGGCTAATATTCTCCTCTATTTACATATACTAGATATCTATTTATACATTACAAAAGTGGGCCTAAGCGTGGGTAAACCCACAGGCTGACATCCCTTTCCTATTACATTGTCCCAAAACCGAAAAAGAACCCAAAAAGTGGGTCGAGATCCCGTGATCTCTACTTTGCTTGGCACTTCATCTTTGACAGGCTTTCGAAGTCCCAAAAAATATCAAATATGACCAAGTATTCCTCAAAACTTGGTCAAGGGCCAACAGGCCTCCAACACTCACCTGTGACTCGTCCTAAGTCACTCAGGTCTGACCAATTCTGCTTCGAACACTTCAAGCTTGGTTTGAGCCACTTCGAATTGCTGCATTGCTATTGCCTCTTGCTCGGTGAACTCCTAGATGAGTGCATCATTTACTGGTCCCTCGAGGTGCTGCTCTGCTGATATGATGACCTGTTCTAGTTCTGTTCCTTGGGTCTTGATCTCTGAAAATAACATGCATGTGTTATCCTGCATGGGTTGGATTTGCTGAGCGACCTCCATTACTTTACTTTGAAGCATGTGAATCTACTGTTGAGAGGTGTGTTTCTCATGAGACCCCTTCATTCTCTCTATGGGTGATAGGGCCTTTAGCTGCACTTGTATCTTTTCGGCTTCATGCTTCGCCTCCTGGAGCTACGAATCCAATTTATGCAATTCTGGATTTTCGGTTAGGCTTTCATATATCTGCACATTTTTGCTACTTAACTATTTGCATTCCTTAGTGAGTGCTTTAATTCCTTCTACTGTGCTCCGGGTAGTGATTTCTCACTACTCGCGCAATTCTTGCGAGGTTTGTGGTATGGTCTGAAGTTCTAATTCCATGACTCTTTGTTGAAGTTGTTGAATAACTTTGACAAGTTTCATCCCTTGGCATTCTATGGGTTCTTCTACCTTCTGCTCTAACCCGATCATAGAGTGGAATGCTCTGTTGACTGCTTATTCAATCCCTATCTACTTCGCGAGCAACTGCTCTTTCTCTTTTTGGATCTTCGCCCCTTCTTCTTCAAATTTCGCTTGGATAGCATCCTTCTCTTGATGCACAGCTCGATATTGATCGATGACTTCCTCCTGTGCTTGCTTTAAGGCTTGGGTGGCTTGCGTTGTTTCTTCCCGTGCTTTCTGAAGGTGTACTTCGACTATGTCAGCAATCTTGCAGAGTTGAACTAGTTCATCTTCCTCTTCTATTGTTCCTTCCAACAGGGACGTAGTTGAGATTGCACGGCTAGACTGGAGGGCTTTCTCTACTCCTTGGAGCACGATCTCGATTCTGTTGTACATAATCTCTTTCTTAGCTTCCTTATTTTCTATTATCTCTTCTATGGCTTCATTCATAGCTACGATGAGGAAACTGAAGTCATCTAGAGTGAGCATGGTCTGTAGCTTAGTTACGGGTGCTTTCGATTTTTTTCAGGAGGAAGGTTTTGTAGGCAAACCCTTCCTCTTCTTTAGGATTTATACTTCACATTCTAGCCTCTGTTCGACTTCTTCTAAGTCTTCGCCATTACATCCTTGCTCTGGTGCAATGGATGCAGTTCTTACAGATCTGCTGTCTACATCCTGGATTTCCTCATCCTTCTTTGTATTTTTAGTTTTCTTTGTCTTACTGAGCCCAGGTGTATCCTGCGCAACTTCTGGGCTGTCGATGTCGGACATTTCTATAGGGTCTGCTAAAATAAGGAGGTCCACTAACCATTCCCTGGTGATCTCCTCCAGGTCATCTTCCATCAGCTTATAATAAGACTGAAGTTGTTCCTTGTTCTCATTAGCACATGCTGTAATGTATATGAAATGGCGGTCCGCATTGAACTTCATCAGAGGTTGAAACCTGTGTAAAGTATTCGGGGTCATGCGAGGCTCAGATTGGATGGAAAGCTTCAACTGGGTGTAGTAGGTATGGAAGATGACATTGGATTGCCACTGCTTGTTCATATCGTTCGAGTACCATAGTGTATTGAACTTTGCAGCCAGTGGTTTAAAGGGGTCGATGTTCAGGAAGGTTTCACCTTCTGGTAGCTCCCATGTAATGAAAGCCATAAGTATCAAGAGCTAGCTAAAATGGAATTCATGCCCCTAATCCTAGGTTTCTCTGTAGTCAATATCTAGTTGATTCACCAGGTACTTCACCTAGTTCATGTGTAGTCCCTCTGCACACTTCCTTGCGAGGTCTACTACAAAGCTAGATACTTGTGTGGGTCGATTCTTGCATACCAACTTCATTGCAATCACTTGACATGCGAGGCGCACTGTGCCACTTTAAATATAATCTACCTTGTAGCCTCACGCACCTTTCTCAACATCACCATAGGATTCTTTGATGTTCTACGCAAGAGTGCGATCTGTGGTCTTTCTAGGATAGTAATCATGGGGATTAGGGCCTTGCATGCTAATCCTAGTGATCTAATTGATCAGCGTTGGATCAAATTTTATTCGATGGTTTAACCATAGGTATCCTCCATGGTAGCTTGCCATCATCAACTTCACACAAGCATTCACCTCTTGGTGTCTGCCGAAGTGCAGTATCTTCATAACGTTCAGAAGGGTGGACTATGCAAGGTTCATAGTCCACTGTCGAGGGACGATCTTCGAGTTCTTTCCCTTCGTCTTCGTCATATATTTATAAGGAGAGAGCATTTCATAATCCTTCCGGTCACCCAGGTTGTAGTCACTGAAATTTAGGGCCGCTATCTTGTCCTAGTCTATGTGGATTGCACGTACCCCTTTTGGCAGGTACGCAGTGACAAGAGTGTACTCAAAGTCCCTAAGCACATTGTCTCTGTTGATCGCACCGCTCATAGGTGGTATGCAAGCAGGTAGGATGGATGGAACCAACTTCGCATTGGCCATATCGTCTTTATGTTCGGTTCTTCTTTCTGCGTCGGCTCAGGATGTTCCTGCTTGAGAAGTTGATGGGGAGGCTTGCACTCCTCTCATCGATGATGCCTGTAAACATGTAGATAGTCCTCTCTCCGACATGACTCTTTTGGTTCTGAGGCTAGCAAGTACCTCTCTTACAGATTCTTCAGCTGCACTAAATTCATCAGAGATATATGCTCGAGATCAATATCTCAGGTTCTCAAAGTAAGGTAGGTATTGTAAAGAGTAAGAGTAGAGTAATCACTGGTCATAATTCATGTAGTCTGCGGGCTCAAATTCTCAATCAACAAAAGTGTCTTTCCTGCATGGCGCGATGGAATAAGTAAAAAATTCTATAACGACTCATTTGTAATGGATATGGGGCTTCATTGACTCTTGTTCTGCCCGTTATGGCACAGTCTAATGGTCTGGTGATGAGCCATCAATGATTTTCGATCCATTCAGAGCGGCATTCGAACAAATATATCGACTTCCAATGGCTATATTTCTTCACTACGACAAAGTTCCCTATGTCGTTGTTCTGATATCCTGGCGAAGCTCCAATTCTATAATTTTTCCTTTCGCGAGGCTCCCTCTAGAACCTTTTGTAGTCTTTCGATCTGGGATTTCTTCTTACTTATCTTTCTAGCCTTCTTCCCGGTGAGCTTTGTCTCGGTGATCCTTTTTCCATTCTGATTCTTATCCTCATCAGATATAGTCACTTCGCGTTGTCGATATTCTTTCTTTGGTTTCAAGGGTAATACTTCTTCATCGTCTGGAACATGCATCTCAGTCCCCTTTGGTTCTTCTAGTATTCTTGGAACTTCGATATCCGAGTTCCTGGTGTCAAATAGATCTGATTTGTTATCCTTTTCTTTCATCAAGTAGGCGATCTTTCTAGTCATGAAATCCATTAGGTCTTGCTTCTTCTTTTCTAAGGTTTCCTTTTCTTCTTTTATTTGGATCTGGTCTTTCTCAATCCAGGTCTTGCCTAACAAAGCCATAAATGGGGTGTTGTTCTCAATGAACTTGATAACTTCAAATTATTCCTCTACCGAAGTTCCAATGATGCTCAGAGATATCTAGGTAATCCTTCCACATAGGGTTACCAATTTTCCTTTAAAAAAACTTATTCCTCCCAATGAAGGAATCATAGCAGGCCTTCCTAGGTTTTCCCAAGTTCTTTCTATCATAATATTCACCTGTGTTTCCTCATCCAGAACACAGTCTATGTCGAAATCTCCTATTCTTACTTCGATTTTCTCTTTGTTTTTGAATATTTATGATAAACTGACATCTTTATGCCCATTCAGAGTTTCTTTCATCTGTATTAATATTTTTTCTGATTCTTTCTGGGGTTCTACTATTTATGGATTTGACTTAGGGTTTTCTTCATGCAGATTCATTCTTTCAAGCTTAGAAATCATTCTAGGGCAATCCAATACTTTATGGTCCAAATCTTTGCAACATAGACAACTAGGTTTTCCACCAGGGAATTCTTTAGCTAGATGTCTCGATCGTCTACAACTGTAACATAGGGTTAATCCTCTATTCTTTTTAAATGATCCCAAACCTTTTCTGTACTACGCACCAGGATCATGGTAGCTAGTTTGAAAAAAATTATTTCTAGGATCCTGCATCCATTTGTTAGTCCAAAATTCTTTCGATGCATAGGTATAACATATCTATCACTGTACTTATTAGATCTATTCATATCAAGATTTCTTTCATCTATTAATGCCCTAGTTTTCAAGATAGGACAAAATCTATCAAACATACCTAGATTCATGCTNTCCCAAACCTTTTCTGTACTACGCACCAGGATCATGGTAGCTAGTTTGAAAAAAATTATTTCTAGGATCCTGCATCCATTTGTTAGTCCAAAAATTCTTTCGATGCATAGGTATAACATATCTATCACTGTACTTATTAGATCTATTCATATCAAGATTTCTTTCATCTATTAATGCCCTAGTTTTCAAGATAGGACAAAATCTATCAAACATACCTAGATTCATGCTTTAGTAACAAAACATTTTCACTTATCTTACTTCTACAGAGAAAAAAGCTTTCAGATCTAAAAACTTTTAACTATTCTTACCTTTATTAGAACACTGAACTTACAGATCTTACCTCTTTTCTTCAGTGACTTCCACTTTTACCTTTCTTAGAGCACACAGCATTCATATCTCACTTATTTTTATTCAGATATGTCCTTCCTTCTTTAACACAGATCTTTTCAGATCAAGTGGATTATTGTGCACTAGGGTACAGGTCCTCACACAGAGCTTTCACAGTTTCAGGAAAAATCATTGCACAAAGCTTCCTTTTCCTTAGTTCCTATCAATCACAATTTTAGGTCCCGACAACAGAACCATTTTTTGGCACAGGGGCAGACCCAGGGTTCAACGCTACAACAATGCACCAACAAAACCCTAACTATAGGCCCTTTCAACAACACCTGCGAAGCAGATGAAGTCTCACCCGAGGTAGAGGAAGGGGTGGTTGTAGGACTCAAGTGTCTACAACCTAATCTGGGACACAAATATGTGATCGTATCAAGCACTTAGCATAGATCATTCATCAATATTCCACTTAGATCTACTTCTCCGCTATAACAGAGCATCACAACATTCACTTAGGTCTATATTATTTTAGCACTTAGAAACAACAAGACAGATCAGATCTGGTAGACCAAGCGCTTAGCATATTCATACACATCGGATTTGGAATTCATATACATCTCTAGCACTAAGAATAAGCAAGTCTATCTAATCACATCTAATCACTTAGCAATACAAAACATCTAAGAAGAAACACAAAGCACAACACACAGTATTTATGTGGTTCACCCCTACCCTGGGGCTACGTCCACCAACTCTCTTTTTTTATTAGCTTTAGTCAATCAGGTTACAACATAGAGCTATCAAAATCCTACTCCACATAAGACAGGAGATCTGCACGCACCTTGCCATGTCCTCCTTCCTTGAGTATATCTAGCATAGAGCCTCCTTACAATCTGTGCACTCAACACTTACAATACTTGCACTTAGCTCTGCAAGTCAATCACATCGATCAATTCTATCACTAAGCCCTTGTCTAATATTCTCCTCTACTTACATCGACTAGATATATATTTATACATTACAAAATTGGGCCTAAGCATGGGTAAACCCATGGGCCAACATCCCTTTCCCATTACATTGTCCCAAAACCCAAAAGGACCCAAAAAGTGGGCTGAGATATCATGATATCTGCTTCACTTGGCGCTCCATCTTCGATAGGTTGTCAAAGTCCCAAAAACGGTCAAATATGACCAAGTATTCCTCAAAACTTGGTCAAGGGCCAACAAGGTGTATTATCCATTTTTCCCTCAATATTTTAACAATTTTTTGGTGTTCTTTTACTAGCATAATCTCGTGTTCATATGCTTGTATCATTTATTTCCATTTATCCTCTCTGGCCTTCTCCCATATATCACCAATATCTTCTTGAACACCTACATCTTTAGTTACTATGGGGTCTATTTGGACAACTACTTCTTGCAGTTCTGGCATGTGCCACTCTATTTGGGTGGATGTCTCATGGAGCTCAGGTCTATTCCATTTTGTTTGGGTGGTTGCCTACTAGAGCTCAAAAATTTCATTCTCTGGTAGAATAGTCCCAGGAACTTCTTACTCGATGGTATCTTCTCTAATTTATAAATCCTCTACCCCTAGGCCATTGAGGATTTCTATTGTTTGTGATAAGAAGTATAATCTTCTATATGGCCATGGAAATTTGGCCTCAAGAAGACCGATTCTTTGTTTCAAACCCTTATTTTTCATCTCTAATATTTTATTTCTCTAAATAAGAAATGACTACAAGGGTGCAAAAGATTATGTACCTACAAACTTGCACTTTTTGGGGGTCTGATGATTTTTATTTAGAGCGTGTGTAGAGGCCTTAGTCCATGGTGCATTTGTGACTCTTTCTTCTTTTGTCTACTTCTCCTGGTCTCCTTTATTTGTAGTAGATATTTGATCTGTCAACTATGTTGGTTCTTATTTGTCAGCAAGGGTTTCAATATTTTTCAACGCTCCTACTAGTTCTTATGTTTCAATAGGGTTTTCTTCTTATTTTTCCTCTCGCTCTCCCATTGTTTATTGTGTGACAACATAGTTTCTTCTTCTATTGGTGTTGTTGCAAACTAGGCTTCATTCCCCTTCGGATGCTTCATCCTTTTCTTCTTGGGTATAGGTATCGACAAGGGTATTTTGTTCATTCACCTCAATGTTCAAGTCAAAGGTAGACTCCCAATGATCTCAAGGTCACTTTCATGTATTTCATGGACCTATGGTTCTGAATTTTGTGATTCTATTGGAATTTCGGGTGCAGGCTCCCTAGGAGCAACAATTTCTTCTTCTGGTGTTGCATCTTGCTCTTCCTTTTTTGGGGAAGGTTGTTCTTGAGGATTATTTGATTCTCGTGCTCATACCAACTCATCCTAGGTTCAACCATCTTGTTGGAGTGCATGCACCACCAACAACTTGATGAGGCAATTATGAGATAATGATTCCCTAGGCCTGACAGCCCTCTGAACACTGTTGGACATTTGTTGTAATGTGTTCCATTGAAATAAAGGCATGTTGATGTACATTTCATGTCTTAGATGGTCTAGTATCTTTAAATGGTTCCATAATATGACCCCATAGCAACCCTCGCAAGTGAAATATTTTTGGACCAAAACTACTATATCTATAAATGTGTTGAAGCTGCGCAAAATAGATCTAGCTAGAAAATAATACACACATTTGCAGAGAGAAATTAAGAAAGAAGCAAGATAGAAAGAATGGAATAATTCTCATTAACCATATTTCACACACAAAGAGTGAATAATTTACAATAGATATAGGATACATGAGTAACTAATGAGCCATAGTGGTAGTCTAGAGTGATATGAACACACACCATTAGTTATAGGAGTAAACTGCCACCTAGTCTAGTCTCTCAGGCAGTTATGAGAGTGAACTGCCACCTAGTTGAGTTAACTAGTCAACAAGTCTCTAGTTAACTGACTGAACAGAGAGTAGTGATGAGTTAACTCATGAAATCAAGGGCAATGTGACAGTCTGGTGATTATCCCAAGGCAAGTTCACATTAGCATGGCGATGATCCCAATGTTGCATGTTGACAAAATCAATGCAACATCTAAACTCAACTCAACTAGCCAAACTGAAGTGTCAACTGAAAGAGAATATTCCCTAGGTGGAACATTCTCCCCTAAAATACAGGAGAATGGATAATAACTAATTATGACTAATAGAAAAGTAAAAACATTAGGAAAAATAAATCCTAGGTGTGTGTGAAGTAACTCCAACACCCCCCCTGAACATCACTATGGTGAAAATAAAGAATGGGTCCTGGCTACGAGGCCATGTTAGGTACCCAAATACAAAATATACACTGAAATAAATGAGGAAAGATGGAAAACCTCATGGGAACCCCCCCCATCAAATTAAAATGCATAAAAAAAATAAAAATGAGAAGGAACAAAAAATAGTTGCTAAGCAACCGTGTCCTTCACTCCAAGAAGACCTCGCAACTGTGCAAGTTTATGCTCGTTGAAGATTTTGTTGAAGATGTAGATGTCTGCACGGATCTGATGAAGCATATGAACCATTGATATGTCCAAACATATCCACTTTATCTTCTTGTAATGATCAATATCCAAATAAATTTTGGATAAAACTTTGAAAACTGTGCGGCCGTTTCCGGAAAAACACTAAAATTTTGTTGATTTTGAAACGATCATAACGTCACTTTCCAGACTCCGTTTCAGATGATTTATTTTTTGAAATTGGATATTTTCCCGAGAGGAATTCAAATATCCAATTTGTTTATGCAAATGATGCTAAATAAATATTAGAATTGAGTCTGATGTGCGCGGATCCCTTTTTGTCTCCTATGATGCATGCATTGTGCATGGAAAAGTATCTGCATGTGACTCCTAAGATGTATGCCATATATATTCCACATGAATTTTAGGAAAAAAATATGAAATGGAGTAGACATCATCTTCAATTAATGGAACACAAATTTTTGTAGATACTTGTGTAGAAGGCTCTTCAAACTGAGATGATTTATCTTCCAGTGGCTTTTCTACATTCTCTATCTTATCAACATTTTTCATGCATTCTTCCTTATTCCCAAAGAAAACCTCCAATCTACTCCATAAATCATTTGGAGTGAATTATTGTGAGTCATCATATACTTGATGGAGAATTTTGGGAGAAATAAAATAGAGGATACATCCTATGGCCATATCTTGTCTATTGAGAAAATCGTTTTTCTCATTGGCAGAATCAGGCCCTACTTCCATTGCCATATTTATTTGGTACAACCCTCTATATCTGAGCATAAGCAGAATTTTTGGCTTCCATTCCAAATAGTTATGAGGCGTGAGAAGTATTTCTGGTGAATAATCCTTCTTTTTATTGTCTACAATATTTTGTACCTGCAAAATATTTTTGGTTGTAGATTTTTCTTAGCAGTCCATCGTCTTTGATACCATGTAAATGTGTTGAACCTGCACATAATAGATCTATCTAGAAAATACTACACACATTTGCAGAGAGAAATTAAGAAAGAAGAAAGAAGATAGAAAGAATGGAAGAATTCTCATTAACCGTATTCCACACACAAAGAGTTAATAATTTACAATAGATATAGGATACATGAGTAACTAATGAGCCATAGTGGTGGTCTAGAGTGATATGGAAACACACCATTAGTTACAGGAGTAAACTGCCACCTAGTCTAGTCTCTCAGGCAGGTACGAGAGTGAACTACCACCTAGCTGAGTTAACTAGTCAACAAGTCTCCAGTTAACTGACTGAACAAAGAGTAGTGAGGAGTTAACTCATGAAATAAAGGGTAATGTGTCAGTCTGGTGATGATCCCAATGCAAGTTCACATTAGTATGGTGATGATCCCAATGTTGCATGGTGACAAAATCAATGCAACATCTAAACTCAACTCAACTAGTCAAACTGAAGTGTCAACTGAAAGAGAATATTCTCCAGGTGGAATATTCTCCCCTAAAATATAGGAGACTANAAAAAACTTAGGAAAAATAAATCCTAGGTGTGTGTGAAGTAACTCCAATAACATCTTCCCAGGGTTCTGGTAGGGACTTCCTGTCAAAACCATTTGCTTTCTTTGCGAGCACTTCCCCTTCCTCTAGGAATTATTCTATTAGTTATTTGAAATATTTATTTCTAGAGTACCACCTTTCCCCCACCTATTTCATCCTTGATATAGTGGCTATAGTTTCTTTTTTCACTAGAACAAGAATTCCCTTCACCGTGGACCTGTCACCTTTCAAATTTAAGGACAATTCTAGGGAAACAACATCATCGTATCCTGACAATGTTTCTACATATACAATATATTATGCAGCCTAAAATATAGCCCAAACATGATCATAAGCTTGTAGTAGGAGAGGTTCAAAGGTTTCTCTATGATTCAATGAGCCTCCCATGGTGCTAGATTTAGATCGAGTGGATTACTAGTCATTTCCCATTGGAAAATTTGGCTAGGGGTGATAAGGTTTTCCAATTATGGAAAATGTGTTATGAGGATATGGTCTAGATCGTGCGTGGGGTGTGGCGGTAGTGGAATTTATGACAATTAACGCATGCAATTATTGTCCCAAGTAAATTTAACCAAGTCATTTTAATGTCAATCATTACATAAGGACAAATCATACATTTTCCCATGCTTACCATGATTTGGTAGTCTTTTCTAGGATAAAATTGAAGTGTGTGTCACGTATTTTCATGATGTTAATTGTTGGAATCATGTGCGATGGATATGCCGGTTGAAGTGGAATAACCATGTGCGACAGATACGTCGGTCGAAGTGGTGAGACCATGTGAGAAAGATATGTCAGTTAGAGTGGTGGAACCATCATGTGCACCAGAGATGTCGATCGAAGTAGTGGAACCATGTGCAACATGCTTATCATCGAAACAAGTGTTTTGATGGGAGGTGTTGCAGCATGAGGGTTTTGTATCAACTGGGCGGTGCAACACGAGGGTATTGAAATAGTAGAAAGTGTTTTGCAGCATTGGATGTTGTAGCACGAGGTGTTGCGGCATGAGGGTGTTGCAACAACTGGGTGATGTAGCATGAGGGTGTTGTAGTGGTGTTGCAACAATATAAGGTGGTGTTGCAACACAAGGTTGTGGAACAACTATATCAGAGCTGGTTCCTCCCCTTCTAACTTTACATGTGTGGTCATGATTGCTCGGACCTTCATCGTGCTAGTGTGTCATCTTCATGGGACAATTAGGCTCATTGACAACATCGAGAGTTGTAGAGTTGCAGTAATTAGAGTTGCAACAATAGGAGGTGCACCTCCCTAAGTTGCAACAAAATGGGTTGCAACAACCAATGTTTCAACAACCAGAGTTGTAGCGAAAAGAGTTTTAAAAAAAACATTCTTCTCCCCTGCATATGTTGAAAAGGACTTAAAAAAAACAAGATTTTGTTAAAAACTTGATTAGAAGGATTGTGACATAACCATGACAAAACTGTGAATTTCCCTTCTCTCTCTCTTTTGATATATATTTTTTATCATGTTATGCACTAGCATAGGCTGATTTTCATAAAACACGACCCCAAGCATGCCCCTAAGGGTTTTCATACATGGGTCTCTCTCTCTCTCTCTCTCTCTCTCTCTCTCTCTCTCTCTCTCTCTCTCTCTGGAATAAGAACATATCATTCAACAGGGTTTCCCCCCTTGTTAATAATCTCCAGGTCATTTTCAGGTCATCCACTAGAAATCCTCTTCTAGGAAATGATTCCTTAGAGCGAGGTTTATGATATAGTCAAATCTTGTGTCCTTTTTCCCTCAAAGGCGTTCTTTATTTATCAATAGTGTGAAGTTTGATGGGTCCATTTTCATATACAATATTGATCTCATAATGCCCGACACATCAAGTGTGGAACTTCCCTCTGAAATCTTTGAACCTGGAGACAAATAACAATACCCATTATCCAACTTTAAATTCTTATTTTTAATGAAATTGTCATGCCACCAAGCCCTTTGATGCTGTATGATTGTTGTGTGTTGCAAGGAATCCTGGTGAAGTTCATCCATTTCATTTATCTAAAGGAGTATTTGATTTTTATCTTCATTTAAGTCCATTCCAAGTTGTATAACAATTCTATGTGGTTGGACCTTTGTTTCAATCAACAAAAATATTGTCTTTCCATACACCAATACATATGAGGTGCATCTAGTGTTAGTCCTCCATGTCATCTAGTATGCCCATAGAGTTTCAAGTAGTCTGTTGGCCCAGTCCTTGAGGTGAAGTCTGACAGTCTTGGTGATGATGGCCTCAAGAATTTTGTTTGTCTCTTCTACCCATCCATTGGCCTTTGGGTGATAGGGTATGGAAACCTTGTGTTTGATATTGTATTTATCCACCAATTGTCTAATAAGTCTTGAAGTGAATTTATTTCCTCTATCAGTAACTATTTCCCGAGGTATCTAGAATTTGGTGAAGATTTCTTCATGAAGAAATCCTACTATTGCATGCTCTGTCAGGTTCAAGAGTGCCTTGGCTTCCATCCATTTTGTGACATAATATGTGCATACTAGGATGTAGGAGTGATGATGGGAAGGATGATTGATCGACCCTAAAAAATCCAGAGCCCATTTATCAAAGGTTTTGAATACCAATTCTGGCTATAACATCTCATCCGATTGCACTAATCTTCCCATGCACTGGCATCTATCACACCCTTTTACATATTCCTTGTCATCTTTGAAGATAGTGGGCCAATAGTACCCTTGATGAAGTACCTTTTTCTCAGTCCTCTTGTCTTCAAATGACCCCCACATAGGTCATCGTGGAAATCTTTCAAGATCTCATAGGTCTTGTCTTCTCGCACACATTTCCTGATGATGAAATCTAATCCTGTGTAGAAGAGACACTTGTTGATCCATGAGAATATTCAAATTTAGTTGATGATCTTCCATAACTCCTTTGGAGACAAATGATGTGTAAGTCTACCTGCATCCAATTAGTTAGTGATATCTACAAACCAAGGAGAGTTAGTAGAAACTGCAAATAGGTTCTCATAAGGTAAAAAATCTTCTACATGTGCCTAGTTTTTTTTAGGTGCAAGTCTTGAAAGAAAATCAAACACTACATTATCCTTTCTTGTTTTATTCAAGATGGTTATATCATATTCCTGTAGTAATAATAACCACTTTGTTACTCCGCCATTGGTGATAGGTTTGTTCATTAAATATTTTATGGAAACATGAGAAATATGCGATATTATTGGATATCCTGTGATGTAATGCCAAAATTTATTAATTTGATGTATTACCACAAGAAACTCTTTCTCTATTACCAAATAATTTAATTTTTTTGGTGAGATATTTTTGTTGATGTAGTAGATCATGTATTGATAATTTCCTTCTAGTTGTCCTAAAACAACTCCAATGGTGTTTTTTGATGCGTCTATAGAAATATGAAACGAGAGGGGCCAATCATACCCCTTAAAATAGGGGCCTCAGACACCTTAGATTCCAGCTCTTCAAGTGCATATTGGGAGATTTTTGTCCAAAAAAACTCAAAATATTTGTTAATCAAAGCAAACAATAGACGAGAAATTCATGAGAAGTTTTCAATAAAGTGATGGTAGTAACCAACATATCATAAGAAACTACGTAGCTCTTTTTGCGAACACGGAGTCGAGAAGTTTAATATTACCTTTATTTTTGTCGGATCCACTTGGATGCCTTTAGTTGAGATATAGTGCCCTAATACTATTCCATATGTTAACACCATTGAACATTTTTCATTACCGAGGGAAACATTTGATTCTTTACAAGTTATCAATATTTTCTCTAAATTTTCCAATGCCTCATCACATTCATTTCCATATGTCATGAAGTCATCCATATATATTTCCACACAATCATGAATTAAATTAGAGAGTACACTAGTTACAACTCTTTGAAAGGTGGCATGGGTGTTACATAACATGAATGGAAGAACTCGATAAGAAAATCCCCCCCATGGACATGTAAACATTGTTTTATCTTGATCTTCAGGTGTGATCTAGATTTGGTTATACCCACTGAATCCATTGAGGAAAGAAAAGTATTTCTTTCCCACTAGCATATCCGAGACCTAGTAAATAAATGGGAGTGGGAAATGGTCTTTGTGTGTTTCTTTGTTTAGTTCTCGACAGTCCACAAAAATCCTCCATTTACCATTATTTTTTGGTACCATCACTACAAGGGAGACCCATTGGCTATCATAAATTAGAAAGATAAAGTTGGTTGCGAGCAATTTTTGTAGCTCTTCCTTAATTTTTTTTTTTCTAGTTCCAGATTCATCTAGAGATGGGGATGGAGGATGGGTATAGATCCTTCTTTTATGTATATAGGGTCTGTACATAATTCAAGATGGATTCCCTTCATGTCATAGTAGTCCTAGGATAAGGCATCATTCTGATTTTGTAGCACTTTAACCAATCACTCTTTTTGTTTTTTGGATAGTCCTTGATTTATGTTGAAGGTTTTCTCAAGGGTGATTTCGATAGTTTTTTTGGTGGAACCTTGACCTTTTCTAGGTGAGGATTCATGTTCTACAAGTGAGATGCTTTTTGAGGTAATATAAAACTATGTTTCTGGGTGCATAACATGCTCAAAAACATGTGAGTTGTTTGAGGAAGAAGAAGAAGCTATAAAATATTGATTTCATCATCCTTTGTTTTCTCTCTCATAACTAAGTACTGATATATAAATAGAACTTGATGAAATTCTCCTTCCTCATCACCGTCTTCTCTTGTTTTCCCAAAGTGGTGTTTCAAAATCTATGTTGGGTTTGGTAGGATGATATAGGGTTAATTGTTTTGCAGAGGTCTTGTGGGAAATGGTCATGTTTCCTAACATACAACTGATGTAAGCATCAACAGTGTCCATTCGAGGCCTTTCCAAGATTAAAGGATACCCCACAGAGAGGTTTTGGGTTGTAGGATCATAAATTCAGTGGGATATTCCCATGAATCTATGAAGATCACTACATGTTATAAGATTCCCTCTAATTTAATAGTTGATCTATCAATAATATGGAGTAAAATTAGGGTTTCCCTAATACCCGTGAGCCCTAAGGTTTCCATGGTCTTACATGTCATACCGTTAATGGTATCAACAAGGTCAATTAATGCATTGATAATGAGTTGTTGATGTTTAGATTGGTCAATATCCAAAAAACAACCTCATGAGGATAAATACACCCCCCCCGTGTGCGTTTTTATAGAGGTGGTACTCTGCGTGTTTTGAAAGATATATCTTGATTCTCTTATACTATATTTCCAAATGAGAGAATGATAGACATCAAACCCAATCTTTATTTCTTAATTTTTTATGGAATGGTTCTTGAACCAAATCTTCTCTTTATTTGCAACAATTAATCTCTTAACAATAAATTATTGAATAAAGGGTTCAATATGAAAATAAATATATACTCAACATCATTTATACAACCATTTAAATCATGTGAAAGTAGAGGATGCATCCATGTCTTCACAAGAAAATGAATGAAGTGGATTTGATCATTTCAAAGAGATTTAAATGAGTAATATGGTTAAAACTGAAAAGAATTTGATAAGAACACTCTAAAAATCTCACACACAGAAATCCGAAGATCTGAGAAATCATTAAAGTTGTGCCTTGAAGTATTTCTCTGTGGAGTTTATTACATGAATGCTAATCTTCATTATAGCGCATTAAACAAACCAATTGACTAGTGGTTCAGAAACAAAGCTTGTCAAGCACAAGGACTAAATCTCCATGAATCAAATAGAAAATCTCGACTTACATTTAGCAGTCACTTATATTATCGTCAATACTCCATGATATTATAGAGAAAACTCTTGGAAGAATACAAGATAAACACTCAATAACTCAACCTTATGCCCAATTCAAAAATTCAAGCATAAAGCCTTGAGAAAATGGTGTAGAAGAAGAAGAAGAAGAATGACGATCTTTATTTGATGATCATATAACTGGTTGCATGATGGATATTTTTTATTGTAATCTTTTTCTCTGATATTTCAACCTTCTAACCTTTTCTTTCATTATACTTACTTCTTTTAAAACCATTCCCAATGCTTTCTTGTGGTGGTTAGGGTTTTAATCCTTCTAGGAAATTCCACATGATTTTATTCTTGGCATAGACACTTTAATTAATTCTTCATTGAATCTTCATTAATGACTTTGTATCATTGATATTTGTGCCTTGAAGTGGGGCCAATTTCATCTTTAATAAAAGTATTTTAATAAACTTTAATTTTAAATGTTTTAATTGACTACCCTTTTAAAAGTGGATTGTGTTTTAGTTTTTTGAGCATGATATTTGGTTTTAAACCACAAAAACCATTATATATGCAATATTATCCATCCAATATTTCCAATGAGTCCTTGTGAGTGCAATTTGGAGTTATGTATATCAATATATAAGCTCATGAAGTTGAGTTACCAAATAGATTTATCAACAAACCATGGAAACTGAGTTGACTATTATTTTAATTTATGGGAGAGTTATGGCCAATTTCACCTCTTTAAACCTATTCCATTGTCTTCCTTGCCAAATTACCTTTCCAGCAAGGTATTGTGGTAAATATTTTTTAAATGTTTATATAGTTGAATGTTCCATAGCTTTGATGTGAAACAAAGGAGACTATGGAGACTATACAGATTCCAACCTTAGGAAAATTCATGAATAAATATTTTGATGGCCTAGTCAATATCCACTAAGAACCCAATCAATTCCCAATCAACAATGAGCCATATCCCGATAAATAGTGATTCAATGTCCACATCATCGCCATGTTTTATAGTGTGATATGTTTTCATAGAGTTCCACATGTCATGATTTCATTGGCTTCTGCATGTCATAATTTAATTGGCTACTACATGTCATGATTTCATTCGTTGAATAAAACTTAGGAAAAGTATTAAGTATGGAGATGGGGAGAGTGGGAGGATAAGGGAGGTAGAAGTGATGTAGGATAAAAGAGCGTGTTGTTGGGTTATCAAAGGCATGGGCATGTATTGGAGGTGAGGGAATGGATCAGAGGTGAGGGGAGAACCCTCAATGATGATGGGGGATGAGAGATAATGAGGGATGGATTGGAGGTGAGAGCATGGATAAAAGGTGAGGGGTGAGCCCATGGTGATAAGGGGGGAGGGACAAAAAAAAAATATAAGTATGGGACTAGGGGTGAGGTGAAGTGAGGAGAGAGGAGGGTGAATAAGAAAACATTCTAAGTGTGTATAAGTAAGAAAGGAGAGGACAGAGAGTATGAAAGTTAAAAAACATTCTAGGTATGGAAGAGTGGTAGGGTAGAAGAGTGTAGAGGGGAAATAATTTGTAGAGAGGAAATATGGAAATAAGACTAAGTATGGAAGAGTGAAGTGGTAGAGTAGGGTGAATAACATGGTTCCAAGAAATTGAGAATGGTTCCAATAATTCCAACATATGTGTGGATCCAAGTCAACAATCATGGTTCCAAGAAAAATCAGTCTTTTGTGTACATGGAATAAGCATTGTTTGTGTGTTTAGACAAAAACCTAGATATCTTGAGAATACAGAATCATATTTTGAATCTGTAGGAACCGTATTAATTTAACATCCATTAATTCCATAAACTGAAACAATAACTTCTACTTGATTTCAGAAACTCAGTAATTTCTTATAAATTCAACACATACGCATATAAATTTATCAACGAATAATAATTTCATAGCAGAAATAAACAATTTTACCATAATAATTTCATAACAGAATAAAACAAATGCGTAATTTAAAATACCTTGGTTTGATGCTAACCCTCCGCTTTCCGCTTGTCTTGTTGACCTTCCTGCTGCTGCCTTGCCCAACTTGAAGGCACGGACCAACTCTGCCCAAACTGTGTTTCCACCCTGCCAACTAGGACAACTTCCTAGCTCCAGGATACCATATGGATATCCTGGCCCCCATGCCCAAAACCCCCAGCAAACTGGTGCCCCTTGTACTAATCCTTCTCGACTACAGAACTCAAAAAACCTCCTCTGCAAATCCAAGAGAACCCTCCCCAAAAATCCAAGAGAACCCTCTTCCAAAACAAGTATAATGATCCTCCCTTCCGTAAACCCTCTTCCACTCATATCCCCCCTTCACCGCCCTTTCTCCTCATTTATTTCTTTACCTACACATTTATTACCTTATCCTCATAGTTAATGCCCCTTACCCAATTATTAATGTTCCTTATCCGTTTATTAATGATTCTTATCCCCTAGCATACGTAGATCATTTAATTAAACAATATAATTTATTA
>JASDQU011026261.1:6756-24178 GCA_032191745.1 Picea mariana
TTTATAGAATCCACTATGATACTCATGGCATTGATGTCAACATCTTTGAACTTCTCCATAGCTGCAACATTCTACGGTTCCTTCTCTTCTTCTTCTTCAAACTCTGAATTCACGATCTTTCCTTTCATGATATCTAATACTTTATTCTTGGAAAGGATGAGATCAATCCTTGTCTTCCATGCTCTGAAGTTAGAGGCTCCATCTAACTTGTTCTCAGACCTCATAGAGTTCATCATGGCTTGCTTGACTTGGTCAAACCCTAGATTTGACTAGAAATCCAAACTTCACGTCTTGGCCTTCTAAGAGTGCCAGGAGATGCACTAAGATAGGGCGCACTAATTTGTCTGGAGATTAGGTCAATCCATTCACTTTAAGGTGCCTCAACAAGAGGTTTAGGGTTTCTTCAACTGCACCTACCAGTAACCCTAGCGGCAATGTCTTGGAAGCTGCTTCTGCTAGTAACCCTAGTGGCAGTTCCTCAGTGAGCTCAATATCCTAGCAGCTATGTTTCCTTCCAGCGTTTAGACTGAATGAAGGAGGTGTGTGCCCATAACTTGTTAGAATATAGAAGATGGTGTGCTCATTTTACCATTGACGATACCCTCGTCACCCAGCAATAGGCCGAAGCCACCCTCCGAGCACCTTAACCTTGACTAAGAATTCCTCCGAAAGAAAACCATAGGCTAGATAGCCAAACAAAGGGTAGCACACCTTTCCCCAAGGATAGCGCATCAAAAAGAGCTGATCGGATAGTCCAAACCCTAGCCAAGAGATAGTCAAGCCAATACTAAAAACTTGTTGTTGCTGCCGTTGCACCTACAACTCTCCTCCACACATGCGCACCAAACTGGGAATTGCAGTGTGCACCAAACTGAGAATTGCAATTCTAAGATGCTGTCAAATGAGAATTGGCACCCTGTATTTATATTGGTTCTGCCAGATTTGTTGGGGCCGACTTCTCCTTCTGGATATGTGTCTATTCAGTATATTATTATTATTTCTGGCTGACTTCTTCTCTTGGAGGCTAATAACCTAATATAAATTATCTTCTTGAGCCGACAAGACTTCTAGGGTTATTAGCCAACTCATTAGGATTTTCTCTTACTTACCAGAGTCTTTTATTCTCATCAGGTTCACACATGGAGGTAAATACCTCCCGCATCTACCATAATATTAATAGATACATCTAGATAAAAATGGAGTTTTTGGACATCTCATCCTTTGGTGCGGCCTATCGATATACTGTCAAAATCAAGGATAGAGAAAATATGGGAATCCTCAAGACAATCGGTCCAAGTCATAAGCAAATAAGGACAATGGGAAGATGAATAAAGATACTGGGAAGTGGTGTGACTTCCATAAGAGCCCCTAACATAACACTGTTGATTTCTGCTCAATACAGTCATTGGTGGCTGAGGTAAATGTTGGATTACTGAGAGGGGGGTGAATCAGTAATAGAGCAATCTAATCCTTTTTAACCATATAATCCAAGTGTTATATCAATGAATCATTATCATCCAATAACTGCAGAGTAAATAAGCAATGAACAAATGAAAAAACATACACATACACATACACAGTACACCAATGTTTTACATGGAAACCCAAATCGAGAGAAAACCATAGAATGATTTTTCTTATATGTCTTAAAGAATTACATTCATTGAAAGCAATAACTTCCTCTATTTTCCAACTGCATCTGGAAGGAGGCTCCAACCCCCTAGTTTCTCAGGATACAACCTGAGGGAATATCCAACTCCCCAATTCTCTGGCTACAACCCCCTATGTTCTCCAGCTACAATCGGAAGGTGGCTACAACCACCCGTCCTTGCCTCATCTTGCCACCTTGAAGTAGAAGTAGAATGATGGAACCACTGTCAACCTATCACTATGAGATATATCGATGTAAACCTGTACCAATAAGTCTGAACCATGCATCAACCATGCATCAACTTTTACCTGAACCTGTAACCAACCTATACCATAAAAAAGTGCATCAACCATGCACCAACCTGTACCAAATAACCTCTAATCAACCTGTACCATAAACAAGTGCATCCAACCATGTACCAAGTATGTACCAATCATGTGTCAACTACTCATCAACTATGACTCATCAATATGTACCAACATCATCAACTATACACCTCATGTATGTGCTAACTCATCAACTACTCGTCTCAACCATGTACTCAACATGTACCTCAACCAAAATCCCTCATCAATTTCATCATCCAAATCTAATTTGTAGCTCTATAATAGACCTGGTGTATATCATCACATTCCTGCAAACCTTCTGTTGACGGGCGAAATTGACCACTCGTCAACTGGAGGAGTGAATCTGGTCCGGAGTTGTCTACTTAACCCAAGCCATTTGGATTAATCCACTCCGACAGGTTTAGCGGCTTTGTTGGCTGATCTAAGTCCTAAGAAAGTGAAAAACAAAACTAAAGAAAATAACTTAATGAAAAACACTCGCTGAAAACTATATACAAATCTAAAATATACTTATAGTTTGCTAATTAATATTTATAAAATAGATCTACTTATTATATGTACAATATATCCAAATGATTATATCTCTAATACATGTATAACATTTACAGAATGCAAATTTTAATCTAAATCTGCGAAAATCGAATATGAATTGATTTATTTAACGACAACACAACTGTCATTCAGTCTTTTTGATTTATTTATTTTTATAACGTTTATAAACAAGAAATGAAATAGCAAACTGTCTAATTGAAAACAGAGATGAACAGTAAAATGTGTTTAGATTATAGGAAATTTCTATATTAATTAAACTAATAAAATAAAACTAGCAAACTAACCTGTAATCACATCTCCTATTCGTCCTGTGTATAGTATCTAATTTCATTGTTTGATCAGGCAAACCCGCAACAGATCTTACAAATGCTTCTCATAAACATGAAGCAGTAATGATTGAATGATAATGACAGAACATATAAGAGATGTAGTAACAACAATTTTATAATTTCACAAATGGCCACATTGAGATAAATCCTGTTGTGAAAATTTGTGTATAAATGTTCAATGAATAAAGAAGATGAATCTTCTAATCTCAAATTTGAACAGAATAATTACTATGTGTTATATATGGGACATAAATACATGGATATCATATAAATTTCATTATGTCAATCTGCAATAAATCATGATATCTAAAGTAGTCACAATCTAATTACAAATCGAAATGATCATAACTTGAATAAACACGATATATAGAAGCTAAAGTTGTGCAAATATCATCTTCTATTCAAGTCTGTCAATCATAAATCCATAGTTTTTTACCCCCAGGCAACAATGATCTCAAGTTTACAAAACAACACATTTATATAGGTTATAGGAACAAAACGTTTCTTGTTGATAACATCTAATTTGTTCCAAAAAATGTGGGGGATGCAACCTCCCAGATTCTACTTGATACCAAAAACTAACAGCCTATTCTATTTGAAAACATAAAGATAGTATGCTGAGAGATGCCAACAATGCTTCAAATCTTCTTAGAAATCATAGGTTCCTGTGAACAAATTAGAATAAAAGATTTCAGATGTATTTTCAGTTATCAAAGCAAGTAATTCGATTTTTTCTAACTAACTACATAATCTCACGATTCTGTAGCTAGTTATAATTATAACTAGAATCATATTTTATTTGAATCAATCAAAACAAACTAAAGGTAATATGTGAAAACAAATCATGTATCCTAATTTGAAAAAGATGAAATCATACTAAACTTATTTTTAAAAAATCATACCTCAAATTAAGGGATTTGAACTAATCAAGCAATCTTTGAATTTACTATTGCAGTTGTTGCTTCCACGTTCTTAAAAACAACAGACCCTGTGGTTTTTTGGCATTTGTATTTGGTTTGAGCTACGGATTTAAGTCTACTATTCTCCTTCATTAGCAAATTCACCTAGTCTTCCAAGTATTTAAGCTGAGACTGAAGTAAAGGCATATCTTTGTAATACCTATCGATCCATGATCGACATTCATTACAGTGCGCCTGAATAGATTGTGTATTGGCAGTAATAGTATTAATAGGTGGGGAATCTTCCATTTGACTCGTAGGTTCATTATTGAGTTTGATTCTAGGGAAATCGAGATTTTCCTTTAGACACGGTGGAAGGTTTGTAACATAATTGTAGGGTTTATGAGAGCAAAGTCCATATGAATATGGATACTCTTTGGCTAGGAATCTTTTAATTTCCGAATCGAAATCCTCGCTTAACACAATTGAGTTTTGGTCTGCACAGGGCTTGGGTTTATTTCTGGCACATCGTGAAACCCAACGAGCGGCCCTTTTACTCTTATAATTGATATCAACGTTGCCTTTACACTTTTTCCTTGTGGATTTTTTAACAGTCTTAACAACACCCTTTGGATACGACTCTAGTAGAGTGTCAGGTTGGGTAGAATCAGGATAGGTCGAGGGTTCCAAATTAGAAATAGGATCACAGGGCAAGAGCGAAGGAGGAGAGATGGTAGGCCTCATGAGGGTTTCTGTGACAATAGGCTTGTCAACCTATCCTAACTCACTGCTACCAAAACCATTTCGTAACAGAAAAGCATCCCAACAATCATTGTTTAATTTCAACTGATGTATAATAATAATCTTGATTAAACAATGGTGGAACAGACTAGAACCAGACTTCTACCTTTTAAACCGCTTTGCCATTTTGTATAGACTTCGAAGGAGAAAATAGGGCATGTTCAGGGGGAAATCGATAAAACTCATAACCAGTCGCAAGTGATACAAGAAAACCAACCCATATATCCCCTCACAGGTAATGAACTATTTCACAATAGCTAACAGATCATGCCATCTAGGTTTTAAAGCTGAGATAGGCATACCTTGGTCGCAGCTGGTAATTCTCCTTGAGGTGAACAACAATGACCAAGGACCCTCTTCAACCTTTGAGTTTTTGAACCATTTTTGTCCCACAGTTGGTAGACCGGTGGTTTGGCTTATAAAATCTTCATTTAACTCAAGCTGGACATCTCCTATTTTTTCTCTACAACCGTCGAATGTCAACGTGAATTCTTGAGCAACTCTTAGATAAAAACCCTTGAACTTTTCAACAAACACATGCCAGTCATTCCTTTCTAAGTCATCTTTGGCATTGTCAAATGATAACAATGTCTGGATGTCGTTGGGCTCAATCCTCACCACAGGGGCCATGGCTAACACCAAAGAATCAACACGGGATTCAGAGGTAGGGTTTGATAGAATAAACATAGAGCCATCGCCCCGAGTTTCCTCAATGCAATGCAAAGACAGCTTGAAATGGTAGGTAGGAGCATTAATTACCATGCGTGTGAGAGAGGTCGTCTAAAACGAGGCCATGCAAAGCTATAATACCACATTGTACTTGGAATGACACCTTGGCATAATGGTACGCACAATGATCAGAACAATTGAAAACAATAGTATGCATATCCACGACTTGATCACAAAGATTACTGTATCAAATAAACAATTGAACCATTAAAAATTTTATAAATCAAAACCCCATTGACATTAGTCGAATGATAAACGAGTGGAGGTTTTATACTCATGTAACCAAGGCATGTTTAATACCAAGGGGTTATAACCAGGAAAACAACCATGTTCATAGCGAAATATGACAATTCGACAATAGACCATATGAACATTAACCCTTTAATTAGAAAAACTGAAATGAAGCATGAATTCCAGCTGTGAGTTTTCATGCTTACAGTCATGAAAACAAAAATTGAAAAGTAGGTATGTAGAAAGCGACGAGTGACAAGTGTCATTGAATGAGAAAGGTTGTGACGAGTAACGAGAATTTAAAGACCCTGTGTAGGCAGCGTGTAAAAATAGAGATTATATTATTTGCTGCCAACAATGGCGACACACTGGTAGAAGCAGTTATCTCTGCCAAACAAATGAGTCCAGATTGGGATAATCAGAAAAAAAAACTTCAAATCGAAAACAACTAAGAAGGTGTCTGAACATCATTATCAATTATAAAACATTCCAGTTTCAAATTAGTGTTATTTTAAAAGACGAAAACTGATGACAATCTTGACAAAAGAGAGTCACGATATTAAAGATAAAATCTTCAATACTGTTGACAGAGCCATTGCTGCCAGCAGGCGTCCATAGCCTTGACAGGGATGCCATTTAACCCACTCCGATATTTGTATCCTGCTAAGAAGTTCCAGATCATAACGAAGGACATTTAAGGTCAAAAGATTCCATATCTGAGAATTTTCATATACCTGACATTTCTTCGCTACCAGTGGGCCTGTTCAGTACCCTGGTGAAGTTATCTTGGCGTCATGCATGCATTTACCCGCTGCCAGTAGACCTATTCAGTATACCGATGGGCTTACAAGCACTTCCCATAGCTCTCTAAAGGTTTATTTAGTTTTAAAGATATTTAATAGAGCGGGGCGACGCTGAAAATCTTGGTTTTTGGACATATCTTAGTAAATTACAGACCTTGAGGAAAATTTTCAACTGTCCTTCATTAAGATCTAGAGATAGTTTGTTAATAAAATTGACTTTCGAGGGCAAGGAGACATCTTTGAGTTGTTATCTTAAGGAACAGGGACAGTGTAAGAAGAATTTTATATGGATGATCATGAATAGCTTCAGTTACAGATTGAAATCAAGAAACGCTTTTCAAACAACAAGTTTTCTTTAACATGGCTGCAAACTTCAGAAAAATATCATAATTGTTGTTTAAAAAACTTCAGTAGTCATTTTAGAGGGGAAATTTTTCTATTCTCTTTGTCTGAAACAGTTCATGGTGCAAGCATGTGCGTCTCAAAAAAAAACTGGTAAGCATAAGGGAAAAATCAAAACAGACCAGCAAAGAAAAACAAAAAGCAAGCAAAACAAAAATATTTACATAGTGTACATGGGAGTGTCATAAGGCGAAGTACCTTTTTAGAGCTTGGCCATTCACCGGATAGGTGTCTGGTTGTCCCTTTAAATTCTGTAATTGAAAGGAATTGGGACCCAATTTTTCAACAATTAAGAATGCTCCTAGCCACAAGTTCTGAAACTTTGTATGCTCTCCTTTTCCCTCATGCAGTTTGTCCCATTTTAGGACAAGGTCACCTACCTCAAAATTGGAATCAAACCATCTTTTAACAATGAGTTGATGTTGATCCAATTTCCGTTTCGCTTGAGCCCTCGCTTCTTCTAATTTTAACAAATCGTTAATTCGATTCTCCAAAGGGGGACAGTTCTCTTCTTGTATTTTCTGCGATAGCTGTAGAGAGAGAAAGAGGACATGTGGTGGCAGAATCACCTCTCTGTCGTAAACGAGAAAGAAAGGTGAGTTACCCACAGTAGTTTTAGGAGTCACTCTATCAGCCCAAATTGTGTTTAACAGTGCGTTATGCCAATTTTTATGGTTTTCAGAGACCGTTCTCTTGATAATTTTGATCAGATTTTTATTAGTCGATTCTGCCAATCCATTGCCTTGGGGGTAATAGCTGGCAGAATACTTTAATTTAATTCCCTTTTCTAGAACGAAATCACTCATCTCAAGATACAAAAAATAAGAAGCATTATCAAATACCAGGCAGTCAGGGATACCGAAATGAGTAATAATATTCGAATTCAAAAAAGATATTACCTGGCTGGTATTTACAGCTTTTAATGGAGCAGCCTCGGACCACATGGTGAAGTAATCTGTGGTTGTTATGATATAATTATGCTTCTGTGAGGATGGCATATTGATTGGACCTATAATATCTAGATCCCACTGCTAAATAGGGCAGTCTACTGAAACTAGTTGCAGAGGGAAGGTTGGTTTTTGTATCTGTCCAGATGATTTTTGACAAATTACACACTTGCGACACAAAGCATGAGCATATTTAAAAAGTGTAGGTCAGTAGTAACCTGCTCTTAATACTTTATGGGTAGTGGTATCTCCACCAAAATTCCCACCAACTTCTCCTGCGTGCAATTCCAATAAGACCTTTTCTGCTTCATCTTTCTCAAGACAACGCATTAGTACTCCATCAAAATTTTGATGAAACAGAATACCATTAATCAGTTGAAAGGAAGCATATTTTAATCTTAGTGATCTTCTTTTTGTGGGATCCAGGTGATGGGGAGCTGACCCATGTTCAAGACAAAATTTTATATCATCATACCAGGGACTAACAGGGTTTTGTGCACAACAGATTAGATTTTGATAGTGCTGTCCTGGATTTGACATATAATTTTCCTCTTGCTGTCCTGCAGCCGAGTCAGTGAATAACTTGCATAACCCTTGGCCTCTTACTATTTGCGCTTGGGTGATTTCTATGTCATACTCTTGCAAGGATGTGACTCAGTTTTCCCTTTTTTCGCCTAGTTCTTTTTGTACTAACAGATTTCTGACAGCCGGGTAAGGGATGATGATTTTCTTCCTAGATTTCAAAAGATAAGATCGAAAGTGATTTACTTCTTTAAAAACAACATAGGCTTGTTGATCTACTGCAGGGTAATTAAGTTCTGCCCCTTTGAAGGTTGAGCTCATAAAGGCAATTGGGACTTCATTGTTTTGAACATTCTTTTGAGTTAGGATAGTGGCGTATGAACGGTCAGAAGCGAACGTGTAGAGGGTGAAGTGTTGCAAAAAATTGGGGCTCATTAGAGAAGGAGCGTCTATTATGGAATTTTTTATTGAATTAAAAGCCTAGTTTTCTAAAGGTCCCCAATGGTATTGTATGTCCTTTTTTATTAGGTTTTGTAATGGTCTCACCATTTTTGAAAAGATGGGAACGAATCTCCTAACAAAGTTTATCTGACCTAAGAAAGATTGCATAGAATTTTTTAACGAGGGAGGGGGGAGTTTTGAAATGACTTGATTTCTTTCAGGGTCGATAATCATCCCTTCGCTTGATATAATAAATACTAAGAGTTTACCTTGTTCTACTACGAAGATAGATTTTTTAGGATTCAAAGAAATGACGTACTTACGACATCGTTGTAGAATGGATCTTAAATGAGCTAGATGATCTTCTTTGTTTTTCGAGAAGATAGTAACATCATCCAGGTAAACTACGACAGATTGATTGATTAAGCCTCGAAAAGTGATGTCCATCACTCTCTGGAAAGTGGCACCGACATTTATGAGTCCAAAGGGCATCTTCCTATAAGCGTAGGTGCCCCATGGAGTGCTGAAGGTGGTTTTAAGTTGGTCTGGAGGGGACATCAGGACTTGGTTATACCTTGAAAAACCATCCAATAAGGATAATCTTTCAGAACCAGATACCTGTTGAAGGATCTGTTCCATGGGTGGGACAGGGTAGTTGTCTTTATCATATGCTTGATTAAGATTTCGAAAATCGACACATATTCAGATTTCACCACTCTTCTTCTGGACAGGGACAAGATTAGAGACCCATTGTGTGTGCCTAACTGGGAAGATTATCTTAGTGTTCAGGAGTTTATTTAATTCCTTCTTGACAGTTGGTTCGATTTTTGGGTGCATTTTCCTTAAATTTTGTTGAAAAGGTTGGGTTTGGGGTTTCATAGGAATAACGTGTTGTATAATGTTGGGATCAAAGGTTTTTAGGTCGTTGTACGTCCAAGCAAAAACATCTTTGAATTCCTTAAACAATTTAATAAATGCTGCTTTTTCTTGTTCAGAACAACCCACCCCTAAATTAATGCACTGTGGATTGTCTTTAGTTCCCAAGTTTACTTTTTCATGCGTCAAAGAGGAACTGCTCGTTTTACAATTCATAGATTTTTTGAACTTGTCGTGAAGATTGTAAAATTTTTCTAATCTAATTACAAATTTCGGGATAGAATTTACCATATCTGATGAAGATTTTGGAGATCTTGGATCTGGTATTGCCGTAAAGTCACGAAGATTTTCGTCATGAGTACCTTCGTCGATCACTGCACCCTGGAAAGTTTCTTCCATATGCATGAAACTTATAATCGGATGATCGTCATCAAAGACTCTCCAATTCGTGATGTTGTCGGGGACGGGCGGTCTAAACAACAGTTCGACAGAGAATGCATTCAGAGATAAGCCTACTGCAGGGAAAAGTTTCGAAGCTACATTAGCTAACAAATTAGCTTCCGAATTATTCAATATAGGAATAGAATTTATGTTAAATGCAACAAAATTATTCATCAAATTCCATACCTCAGATTGGTAGCTTTTAAGGTGTGGAGATAAACAGTGGATAGAATTTTTTACCTGTCTAACCACGATTTCTGAATCACCAAAGACAGTCAAATTTTGAACGTTCATATCTAATGCTTTTCTGAGGCCTTGCAATAGTGCCTCATATTCTGCTGTGTATTTTGTACATTCGAACTCTAACCTGCACACAATCAGGGTCTTGTTACCTGCTAGATCGATAATCACGCAGGCTGCACCAGCTCCTTCCTTGGATTTTGACCCATCAAAGTAAAGAGACCATATTTGATTGTTGTTGGTTGCATGTGACCACTGGGTAGAAGCTGTTGGCTGCGTATATGTCAAAATTTCAGACTGTTGTTCTGGGTTAGTGATAGTGGAAGTTTTGGCCATGAAATTGCTGAAAAAAGTATCCATCCCCAGTATTTCGGGTGAATCTGCAGAAGTAGTGAATGGTTCATTGGGATCATTTAAATCCGTCACCGTGAAATTTTAGTAATGTTCACGATTTACCTTGATTCTGTTGGGCTTTCCATTCTCAGGTAGCCACAAGTGAGACCAATCCGTCGCAAAAATAGTCGTGTAGCTGTTCTGACCAGTCTCTTCTTAAAAACAAACCATAAACTTCTGGGATATCTACAACAATAATATCAATCACTTGATGAACTTTAGGGTTAGATGACAATCTTATAAGCACATTTCTCAATTCACCTATAACTTTAACACTAGTTCGATCAAGCTGGATGATCTTCAAGGTGGATGGTTGAACTTTGGCATTAATCTTTTGACAAACAGACCAAGGCATTATGTTAGATGACGCTCCTAAATCTACCATGCAGTTATGCACATTCCTATTGAAAATTTCAAAAGTTAACAAAAATGGAGGGACATTTCTGCGAGTAGTAATAGTGGAAGCTTGTTGCTTTTTACTCGTGACCTCTAAAAATGATTTATCTACATTTGTTACATTATTTACAGGAAGGTCTCTTTTCTCGTGAGGATCGAAAGTATTTTTGGTGGAGGCCTTCTGAGGAACTTTGGGGTTGTTCTGAACACCTTTGTTACTGCTTGGATTGCCATTTTTGTTGTTCTCTGCAATATTTTGTAGCATTTTTTGCAGAAGAAAAGGGAATTTTAATAATTCATAAACATAAATATTAGCCCTAATTTTTTTTAGATCTTCAACCAAATCATAATCTAAGCTTGGGTTTACTAAATTCTATTTAGTCTCAGTTGATTTAGAATGTTTTGGAGGCAAAGTCATAGTGATTTCAGAACAAGGCTTTTTTGTTGTCTTACTCCTAGTATTGTAAGGATACACTGTTCTGAAATTAGCTTAAAAAATACTATCCGAAAAATGTCCAAAAATGTTCAGAGAGGATTCATCTTCTTCTATTGTCTCTTGTTCAACTACTTCTTTAGGGATCTTAGGAGGCATCAAGTTATTCTGTGCTTCTAGAATTGTTTGAATAGAGAATTGCAGACTTTCTAGATTTAGGCCTTCAGTATTTGAATTAGGTCAGTTGGTGGGAAAAGGCTTCCTAAAAGGGGGTTTGTAAGGCCCTTTGCTCGAAAAAGCTTCTTCAATAGTCCTTTTTAAATCTATAACTTGATTGGATAGTTTTTGAACGACTTTCTATAAGTTTTCTAAATCTGAGCTTTCAAGTTGGGCTTTGTTTTGGGAAGGTCTAGGGAGGATTTCGATTTTCTTTTTGGAAGATGAACTAGTCTCTATTTCATTGCTAGTAGTGTCTTTTAAGCTGAGGATGTCTTTCTCAATCTGACTGGCCTCTTCGAAGGCTTCTAAAAACGTGGATTTCTTGGATCTCTTTACCCAAATGGCTATGCTTTGATGTAAGGCTTTCGTATATTATGCTATAATAAGATTCTCGGCAGGCATCGAATCCGTATGGATTCGGTTCTTTAGTGTCAAGAACCTTTGATTAAAGTATTTGATCTTCTCTTTGGGGTTCATTCTTAAACTAGAAAGCTCCATGACTAGAACTTCAGGAGACTTGTCGTCTCCAAACTTCTCAAGAAAACAGGATTCAAACTTCTCCCATGACACGATGGTGTGGGGTTCTTGGAAAAAGTACCAGGTAGAGGCATTTCCCTCAAAGGTGTAGGGAAACAATCTACAGACTATGTCTTCGTGCTCGACACTATGGAGTCTAATGGCTAACATAAACTTTTTGATGTGATCTTTGGTGATCTGTTTGGAGTCTGGGTCAAATTTAGGGAGCCATTTCTCTGGGTGTTTGGGTAAGGGATGTTGAGGCCCAGGTATGGCCACTGCATCTTGGTCGAGCCAGGGTCTGGAGGGATTGTTCTGGTTGGCCATAGGTGTGGGTGGTGTTGAAGGTTAGGATGAGGAACTATCTTCATCAGAGGACTCTTCTCCAGAGGAAGAAGGATATGAAGGAGGTGGTGATGGTGGTATACCAGATCCTCCTACTGCAAGAGTGTGGATTGGATCTGTAGGGTTTAAAGTAAGGTCAGTGCCTCCAAGTTGTTCTCTGATATCAAATAAGTCTAATGGTTGGTCCAAAGGTCGGTTTGGTTGTATTAAACGGGCGAAGGCACTGTGTGTTCTTATGAGAGATTGGCGAACAATCTCTTATATGTCACCACCCGTAGGATTTGGAGTTACTGGTTCAACTGTGATCTGTAGATCGTCGTTTGATGTGGTTGTTGTTTGAGGGGCAATGTTTTCATTTGAATGACTTCTAGTCACTATAGGTGAGCAGGTAGATGGTGGAGGAGTCTTACGACCACCTCGTGCCATTAATAATTTCCAGGCCCTCCTTCTAGCGCCATTTGTTGACGGGCGAAATTGACCGCTCGTCAACTGCAGGAGTGAATCCAGTCCAGGGTTGTCTACTTAACCCAATCCGTTTGGATTAATCCACTCCAACAGGTTTAGCGGCTCCGTTGGCCGATCTAAGTCTTAAGAAAGTGAAAAACAAAACTAAAGAAAATAACTTAATGAAAAACACTCGCTGAAAACTATATACAAATCTAAAATATACTTACAGTTTGCTAATTAATATTTATAAAATAGCTCTACTTATTATATGTACAATATATCCAAATGATTATATCTCTAATATATGTATAACATTTACAGAATGCAAATTTTAATCTAAATCTGCAAAAATCGAATATGAATTGATTTATTTAATGACAACAAAACTATCATTCAGTCTTTTTGATTTATTTATTTTTATAACGTTTATAAACAAGAAATGAAATAGCAAACTATCTAATTGAAAACAGAGATGAACAGTAAAATGTGTTTAGATTACAGGAAATTTCTATATTAATTAAACTAATAAAATAAAAATAGCAAACTAACCTGTAATCACATCTCCTATTCGTCCTGTGTATAGTATCCAATTTCGCTGTTTGATGAGGCAAACCTGCAACAGATCTTACAAATGCTTCTCGTAAACGTGAAGCAGTAATGATTGAATGTGAATGACAGAACATATAAGAGATGTAGTAACAACAATTTTATAATTTCACAAATGGCCACATTGAGATAAATCCTGCTGTGAAAATTTTGTATAAATGTTCAATGAATAAAGAAGATGAATCTTCTAATCTCAAATTTGAACAGAATAATTACTGTGTGTTATATATGGGACATAAATACATGGATATCATATAAATTTCATTATGCCAATCTGCAATAAATCATGATATCTAAAGTAGTCATAATATAATTACAAATCGAAATGATCATAACTTGAATACACACGATATATAGAAGCTAAAGCTGTGCAAATATCATCTTCTATTCAAGTCTATCAATCATAAATCCATAGTTTTTTGCCCCCAGGCAGCGATGATCTCAAGTTTACAAAACAACACATTTATATAGGTTACAAGAACAAAATGTTTCCTGTTGATAACATCTAATTTGTTCCAAAAAATGTGGGGGATGCAACCTCCTAGATTTTACAACCTCCCAAATTTTACTTGATACCAAAAACTAACAGCCTATTCTATTTGAAAACATAAAGATAGTATGCTGAGAGATGCCAACAGTGCTTCAAATCTTCTTAGAAATCATAGGTTCATGTGAACAAATAAGAATAAAACATTTCATATGTATTTTCAGTTATCAAAACAAGTAATTCAAAATTTTCTAACTAGCTACAGAATCTCACGATTATGTAGCTAGTTATAATTATAACTAGAATCATATTTTATTTGAATCAATCAAAACAAACTAAAGGTAATCTATGCAAACAAATCATGTATCCTAATTTGAAAAAGACGGAATCATACTAAACTTATTTTAAAAAAATCATACCTCAAATTAAGGGATTCAAACTAATCAAGCAATCTTTGAATTTACTTTTGTAGTTGTTGCTTCCACGTTCTTAAAAACACCAGACCCTATGGTTCTTTGGCATTTTTTTTTTGGTTTGAGCTACGGATTTAAGTCTGCTATTCTCTTTCATTAGAAAATTCACCTAGTCTTCCAAGGATTTAAGCCAAGGCTGAAGTAAAGGCAAATCTTTGTAATACCTATCGATCCATGATCGACATTCATTACAGTGCGGTTGAATAGACTGTGTATTGGCAGTGATAGTATTAATAGGTGGGGAATCTTCCATTTGACCTGTAGGTTCATTACTGAGTTTGATTCCAGGGAAATCGAGATTGTCCTTTAGACATGGTGGAAGGTTTGTAACATAATCCTAGGGTTTATTAGAGAAAAGTCCATATGAATATGAATACGAATCTTTCAATTTCTGAATCGGAATCCTCGCTTAACACAATTACATTTTGGTCTGAACAGGGATTGGGTTTATTTTGGGCACATCGTGAAACCCAATGAGCGGCCCTTTTACTCTTATAATTGATATCAACGTTGCCTTTACACTTTTTCCTTGTGGATTTTTTAACAGTCTTAACACCACCCTTTGGATACGAATCTAGTAGAGTGTCGGGTTGGGTAGAATCAGGATAGGTCGAGGGTTCCAAATTAGAAACAGGATCATAGGGAAAGAGTGAAGGAGGAGAGATGGTAGGCTTCATGAGGGCTTTTGTGACGACAAGCTTGTCAACCTGTCCCAACTCACTGCTACCAAAACCATTTCGTAACAGAAAAGCATCCCAACAATCATTGTTTAATTTCAATTGATGTATAATAATAATCTTGATTAAACAATGGTGGAACAGACTAGAATCAGACTTCTTCCTTTTAAACCACTTTTCCATTTTGTATAGACTTCGAAGGAGAAAATAGGGCATGTTCAGGGGGAAATTGATAAAACTCATAAGAAGTCGCAAGTGATACAAGAAAACCAACCCATATCTCCCCTCACAGGTAACGAACTATTTTACAATAGCTAACAGATCATGCCATCTAGGTTTTAAAGCTGAGACATGCATACCTCGGTCGCAGCTGGTAATTCTCCTTGAGGTGAACAACAATGACCAGGGATCCTCTTCAACTTTTGAGTTTTTGAACCATTTTATGTCCCATAGTTGGTAGACCGGTGGCTTGGATTATAAAATCTTCATTTAACTCAAGCTGGAAGTCTCCTATTTTTTCTCTACAACCGTCGAATGTCAACGTGAATTCTTGAGAAACTCTTAGATTAAAACCCTCGAACTTTTTAACAAACACACGCCATCCATTCCTTTCTAAGTCATCTCTGGCATTGTCAAATGATAACAATGTCTGGATGTCGTTGGGCTCAATCCTCACCATAGGTGCCATGGCTAATAGCAGGGAATCAACATGGGATTCGGAGGTAGGGTTTGATAGAATAAACACAGAGCCATCGCCCCGAGTTTCCTCAATGCAATGCAAAGATAGCTCGAAATGGTAGGCAGGAGCGTTAATTACCATGCATGTGAGAGAGGTCATGTAGATTGAGGCCATGCAAATCTATAATGCCATGTTGTACTTGGAATGACACCTTGGCATAATGGTATGCACAATGATCAGAACAGTTGAAAACAATAGTATGCATATCCACGACTTGATCACAAAGATTAATGTATCAAATAAACAATTGAACCATTAAAAATTTTATAAATCAAAACCCCATTGACATTAGTCGAATGCTAAATGAGTGGAGGTTTTATACTCATGTAACCAAGGCGTGTTTAAGACCAAGGGGTTATAAGTAGGAAAACAACCATGTTCATAGCGAAATACGACAATTCAACAATAGACCATATGAACATTAACCCTTTAATCAGAAAAAATGAAATCAAGTATGAATTCCAGCTGTGAGTTTTCATGCTTATAGTCATGAAAACAAAAATCGAAGAGCAGGTATGTAGAAAGCGATGAGTGACAAGTGTCATTTAATGAGAAAGGTTGTGACGAGTAACGAGAATTTAAAGACCCTGTGTAGGAATCTTGTAAAAATAGATATTATATTATTTTCTTCCAACACCTTCCTTAATTTCAACAACAAGAGACTAGCATTTTCATCAAACTTTTATTTAGTCTCACATGCCTAGTTTTGGATTAGTCAACAACCCTAACTTGAAGTAATCATAACTTTGTACCAGTAATGTATAAAGATATGAAACTAATATACAATGTTCTTCAATGTGTTTTATGAAATTCCTCCCAGTTTCACTACTTGGAACCTCCCAGAAAAGGAGTTATAGCAAAAATGGCATACCTTGTTGAATTCTGGCTTATTCTAGAGAGCGACCTTGTAGAGCGTGCCCCGCATAGAATATTTGTTGAATTGATCTGAAAATATTAAATAGAATACTATATAATGTAACCTAACCAAAACATTTAGTTTCACTTAATTTGGATTTGTTATGAATAAGTTATGACTTTGTTACCTGAAACAACTTTTTTTTACTAGTTTCAGGACTAGCCACAAACCCTATTTTCGACAGAGTGTAAATACAAAAATACAATGACCCACAAGCTGAATTTTTTACCACAGATACTTGGATATGTTTTCTAAATGGAATATAAAATTCATGATCTGAATCATTATAGAAAATAATTTATAGCAAAAATGGTGAGATGACCTGTAAATAACATACCTTAGAAAGCATCATCAAAAGAACTTATCCTTCGTTTCCTTTCGGCCTTCTTTTATTCACCTTCCCTCAGAATTTTGTCTTAGATATCCTTGGTTACCTTAGACACCTATATATATTCAATATTCTCAAGTTTGATTAAAATGAGAGACCCTTTCCTCTTATTTATACTCTCCAAGTAGCTTCCTTAAAAACATCTTCTAGGTCACTTGGCCCCACTTTCCTTATTT
>JASDQU011026262.1:6962-21631 GCA_032191745.1 Picea mariana
ATTCAAGACCTAATACATATTATTGGCTAAGTTCTCTGTTAAAGTGTTGTAATCATAAATCTTTGTCCCAACCTAGTTGTAGACACCTGAGTCCTGCAACCCCCCCTGCCTCTACCTCGAGTGAGACTTCATCTGCTTCGCAAGTGTTTCCCAAAGGGGAGGTAGTTAGGGTTTTTTTGGTGTGTTGTTGAAGCATTGAACCCTGGGTCTACCCCTGTGCCAACAAATGATTTCGTTGTTGGGACCTGAAGAAAAGAGAAATCTCTGTACATAGATCTGTTGCTATAGTGCGCAGTGTTCTACTTGACTTGTGAAGATCCATGCTAAGAAAGAAACTAGATTTGGAAGAAAGAGGTTAGATCTTAAAGCTTTGTGCTCTGGTAAAGGTAAGATAATTGAAAAAAAAATCTTCGAAAGTATGAATCTAGGTATGTTTGATAGATTTTGTCCTAGCCTGAAAACTAGGGCACAACTAGAAGAAAGAGTTGATCTGAATAAACTTGATAGAAATAGAGAAATATATGTTATTCCCATGCATAGAAAGAATTTTTGGACTAATAGGTGGATGCAGGAACCTAGCAAGAATTTTTTAGATTGCAGGTCCATCACGGTGATCCCAGTGCGCAGTACAAGAAAGATTGGGGATAGTTTAAAATAAAGAGAGGATTGACACTGTGTTATAACTGCAGAAGACCGAGATATCTTGCTAAGGAATGCCCTGGTATAGGACCTCTTAGTCTTTGTTGTAAAGCTATTGGTCATGAGGTTGAGGATTTCCCAATGATGATTGCCAAAGTTGAAAAGATGAACATGAGACCAGAAAACTATAAAGAAGGTCAAGAGACTAAGGATATGTTAGAGAACCAGAAAGAACCAGAGACTATGTTCTTATAGTTGAAAAAAACACTGAATGATCATAGAGACATCAATTTACCAGAGATATTGAAAGAAAAGATGTGCATTGAAACAAGAATATGATACTTCAACATAGATTGTGTATTGGATGAAGAAAATCATGTGAATATTATGCCAGAAAGCACTTGGGAAATTTTAAGAAATCCTGCTATGGTACCTTCATTAGGAAGGATAAGTTTATTTAGAGGAAAGATGATAACCCTATGTGGAAGACTTGCTCATATACCTATGATTTCTCATGGAAGATCGACTGAAGAAGAGTTTGAAGTTATTAGGTTGTTGAGAACAATGCCCTTGTTGCACTATTGTTAGGGAAGACCTGGATTGAGAAAGATCGTCTCCGAAGGAAAGCATAAGAAGAAGATACATAACAGAAGAAGAAATAATTGAGGGACTTCATAACCAAAAAAACAGAGCACCTAATGGAAGAACAAGAGGATAAGTCGAAGCAACAGAGGGCCAGAGAATTAGTTATCGAAGTTGAAAGAACACGGGAAGGCTTAAAGGACCTACCTATGCAAGAGGAAAGTATATCCACCTAGCAATCCATTAGAGAAGAGGTATTACCTTTGAACCTTTTGAAATACCATCAACAACGTGAAATCACTATGCTAAGAGAAAATAAGAATAAGAATGGAAAGTGGAATCCAGAAGCTCAGGTCATAGGAAATAAGGCAAGGAAGCTCAGTAAGAAGAAAGCCAAATTAGAAAAGCTATGGGACATTCCAGAGAAGACTTCGTAGAAGGCAGGCTTGCAGAACCTGAACCTCACCGGAATAACAGAACAACACAGAATGACACTTCGCCATGGTGAAGCTATATGATCATTGGAGGCGTCCCGACCATTAGAATGATGCTACGGAATGGCTAGAAACACAGTTATTGATGGAAATATCATCGTTGGACCATTGGGACCGTGCCCTAACGGATGGATTCATATTAATTGAGGCACTCCTACCCATTGGAGCAATCTATTACAACGTTGTTTATTTAACCCATCAGACGCTACGCCAGGACCATTTTTTTCCACTTGTGATTATGCAATCGAGTAGAGAATCCATTGCATATCGTGCCGTGACTTTGAGACCTCACCATTCTTTGTTTACCTTGCTTGTATGTTCGCCTACCTGATTTATTTTATTACGGGTGTGAATGTCGGGTGAGCATAGCATGCTAGAGAAGTCTGTGGAGGAGATTTTGATTGACCTTATGGCTGAGTGAGTCATGTCTGTAGGAATACGTGCATATGAGGAAGAAGATTCAACCGAGATACAAGTAGGGAAGCTCGCTGAATCCATCCAACAACTTCAAGCAAGTGTAGTGGAGCTGGAGATCCAAGCAGTGTCGAGCACTCCGTAAGAAGTGCACGACCAAAGGGAGGAAGCTACCAGGAACGCAGTAGACAGAATCATGGCACTTGGCTCAGAGTGTAAGCAAATAAGTGATCAAAGTGTGCATACCTATGAGCGCCTTGTAGAAGACCTGGAGCTGAGGAAATTGGAAGCACAAATCCAGGAGGCAAAGTAGCAGGTATCCATCGTGCAAGCATAGATGAAGCTACTTATGATAGTAGAGAAGATGAAAATATTACAGGAGCAGTGGCCATTCCAACAACAGGTTACTGATATCCAGATAAAATTCACGGAGGTGAGACAGAGACTCTAGCCAGTGCAGGATGAAGCCTGCATTCTTTTTGAAGAGATCGAAGGAAAAGGATCACAACTGGAAAAGATGGTCATGCCAGTAGAACAATGCCTGGAAGGGCCTATAACCGAGCAAGTAATTTAGGAGTTCGCCAAGCAGGAGGCTCTAGCAAAGTGGTAAGTTGAGGCAGATCGAGACAAGCTGGAGGCCTTCAAAGCAGTGATTCCTAGATCTGAGTGACTCAGGATGAGTCATAGGTGAGTGTTGGGGGCATGTTGGCCCTTGACCAAGTTTCGAGAGAACATTGGTCGTGTTTGACCATTTTTGGGACTTCGACAAGCTGGTCAAAGATGGAGTGCCTAGGCAGATATGAGATCACAAGATCTCACCTATTTTGTGGGCTTTTTGGGATTTTAGGGTTTATGTAATGGGTATGGGATGTCGGCCCATGGGTTTACCCATGATTAGGCCTTTTTGGTAAATGTATAAATAAGTATCTAGACGATGTAAGAAGTATATCTAGTTGGCTATGTGCACAGTCTGTTTTGGCCTAGTGCAAAGAGGATGTAAGTGATGTGTGCATAGACGTTGTATGTAAGGCTTGGTGCTATTAAGGAGTTGTCTTTGTGCCTTGACCTAATTCAGAAAAGGAGGATCTGGCAAGGTGCGTGAAAATCTCTTATCCTTTGTGGAGTTGGCTCTGTGTCTTTGTGCATAGGAGAAGAAGAATGTAAGAGGCTTGAAGACTAATAAAGAAGAAGAGAAGAAGATTGGTGGACGTAGCCCCACACTGGGGTGAACCACATATATCCTGTGTTGATGTGCTTTGTGTGATTTTGTTTATGTGGATATTTGATTAGTGTTGTTGATATAATATATGATGAATTCATTTGATGTTGTAGCTTAGTGCTTAACAATGTGAATGAATACTAGATATGAACTGGCGCTATGTACTAAGAGGTTTTAAGGGTTTGATCTAAACTTTTACTGCGCTAATATGTAATTAGGGTTTAATCTGCGATGTGAATGAGATTCAAGAACTAATACATATTATTGGCTAAGTGCTATGTTAAAGTGTTGTAATCACAGATCTGTGTCCCAGACTAATTGTATACACCTGAGTCCTACAACCCCCCTGCCTCTACCTCAGGTGAGACTTCATCTTCTTCGCGGGTGTTGCTAAAAGGGCTGATTGTTAGAGTTTTGTTGGTGCGTTGTTGAAGTGTTGAACCCTGGGTTTTCCCCTGTGCCAACATCCCATATAAAACTTGACAAAAACTTGAAGCTGTGTTTGGTAAACACAATATTATTCATGCCCACTAGATAGAAAATCAGTTAATGACTTTAAGTCTCAATGATTTTCCTTGCATTGAAGACTATTTATCTAAGTTAAAAACAATTAGAATTTTATGTATAGACTGCAAACTATATTTGAAGGAAGACCAATGCACCTATATTATTATTTCTAAGCTCGGTAGTGCATATTCTATGTTTGTATCTACCTTTTATGCCACTAGAGAAGCTTTAGGGAGTGTTTAGCAAAATCCTTCTTGAGTATTTTTGTGATTCTTTGATTAGAGAGAAAGAGATTGTGATTGGTATTCCTCTTGTTTCTTCCAGAGATGTTGTTTGTGCCAGTTTTGTTATCACAAACATCATCAGGACAATTTTGACAAACGTGCCTCTTGGCATGCCTCAACACCTTTGCATGTTGTTCACAATGACTTGTTGTGGTCCGCTTTCTTATCCTTCTTTTTCTAGGCACAAGTATTTCTTAACTTTCATTTATTACTTATCTAGACACACTTGGGTTTACTTCTTAAAACATAAGAATGAAGTGTTTGACAAGTTTTTGGCCTAAAAGACCCTTGTAGAAAAACAATATGGACATCAACTTCGAACGTTAAGAACAAATAATGGAGGCGAATATGTGAACAACAATTTTACAAGTCACTACATTGCACATGGTATCCAAATGAAACACACCATTCCATATACACCTCAAAAAAATGGTGTTGTTGAGAGAAATAATCACACATTAAAAGAAAAGGCTAATTGTATGATCCAATCTAAGGGATTAAGTCTTAATTATTGGGAGAAGCCATTAACTATGCAAACTACATAGTAAATCGCACTCCCACAAAGGTTCTAAAAAATACATCACTGGAAAAAGCATGGAACAAAATTAAGCCATATGTAAGCGACTTCCATGTGTTTGGTAATGTAGCATGGTATCACATTCTTTATGAGAAAAGGAAATATTGATAGCCTAAAAGTGAGAAGTTTATTTTTGTTAGATGTTTTGAATATGTCAAAGGTTATAGATGTTGGATTAATGAGAGGGGGGGTGAAACAGTAATAGAGCAATCTAATCCCTTTTAACCATATAATGCAAGTGTTATATCAATGTAGCATTATCATCCAATATTTCTAGAGTAAATAAACAATGAACAAAGAATCAATCATACAAATACATAGTACACTAGTGTTTTTATGTGGAAACCCAAAGCGGGAGAAAACCACGAAATGTTTTTTCTTATATGTCTTCAAGAATTACATTCATTGGAAGCATCGACTTCCTTTGTTTTCCAGCTGCAACTGGAAGGAGGCTCCAAACCACTAGTTTCTCAGGCTACAACCTGAGGGAATCTCCAACTCCCCAATTCTCTGGCTACAACAAGAAGGAGGCTAAAATTCCCCTATGTTCTCCGGCTACAACTGGAATGTGGCTACAACCACTTGTCCTTGCCCCGTCTAACCACCCTGATGTATAAGTAGAATGATTGAACCACTGCCACACTATCACTGTGAGATATACTGTTGTAAACCTGTACCAATAAACCTACACCAAATAACCTGTACCAATAACCTGAACCATGTATCAACCATGCATCAACATGTACCTCAACCTGTAATCAACATGTACCATAAATAAGTGCATTAACCATGCACCAACTTGTACCAAACAACTTGTAATCAAATTGTACCATAAGCAAGTGCATCAACCATGAACCAACCTATACCTCAACCTACAAACCTTCCTCAACTTTTACAACAAGAGACTAGCATTTTCATCAAACTTTAGTTTAGTCTCACATGACTAGTTTTGGATTAGTCAACAACCCTAACTTGAAATAATAATAACTATGTACCTGTAATGAATAAAGATCTGAAAATAATACACAATGTTCTTCAATGTTTTTAATGCAATTCCTTCATGTGTCACTACTTGGAACCTCTCAGAAAAGGATTTACAGAAAAAATGACATACCTTGTTGAATTATGGATTATTCTAGAGAGTGAACTTGTAGAGCATGCCCAGCACATAATATTTGTTGTATGGATCTGAAAATTTTACACAGAATACTACAAACTGTAATCTAACCAACACATTTTTTCATACTAAATTTGTATATGTTATGAAGAGGTTATGATGTTTTTACCTGAAACATATGTTTTAGCCTAGTTTCAGGACTAGCCACAAACCCTATTTTCCATGGAGTGTAACTCCAAAAATACAATGACCCACAAGATGAAATTTGTACCACAACTACTTGGATATCTTTTCTCAATGGCCTCCCAATTTCATGGTCCGAATCATTCTAGAAAATAAGTTATTTCGAAAATGGTGAGATGACCTGTAAATAACATACCTTAGAAAGCATCATCAAAAGAATTTATCCTCCCTTGAATTTCGTCCTTCTTTACTTCACCTTCCCTCTGAAATTCGGCTTACATATCCTTTGGTTACCTTAGTCACCTATATATATTCAATATGCTCAAGTGTGATTAAAATGAGATAGCCTTGCCTCTTATTTATACTCTCCAAGTAGCTTCCTTAGAAGCACCTTCTAGGCCACTTTGTCCACATAGCCACTTTGTCCACATAGTCACCTATGTCCAACTTTKCCCAAATTGCCACTTGTCCAAGTATCCRATAACCACTTGACCACTTAACCCATTTTCCTCATTTTAGGGTTAACCTTCTTATAACCACTTTSCATAGTTAGAAAGTTCTCCATTTACTTTATTATTTAAATAATCCTCCTTGACTTTGTCACTTCACTTTATTATTTAAATAATCCTCTTTGATTTTGTCAATTCACTTTATTATTTAAATAATCCTCTTTGACTTTGTCACTTCACTTTATTATTTAAATAATCATCTTTGACTTTGTCACTTCACTTTATTATTTAAATAATCCTCATTCACTTTGTCACTTCACTTTATTATTTAAATAATTTCTTCTTTGCAAGACTTTGACTTCTTTGACCTTTTGGGGTTTCAAGCCAATCATATGAGTGTCCTTCAACTTCGTAAGGCCATAACTCTCAAACCATGAGGATTTATGTGACGTTMCACATACCACTGGAAATGGAATGTCATGTACTATCCATCTAGAGTAGTCTTACCTGCAAATATATCAAAACACATACCATTATACATCAAACAAACTTCGGTCCATTACCCAAACCTTTGTGCTACCGGAATTCGCTACCGAACTTTCTTCAAGGGTTGACATCAATGAAAACCAACCCAAACAATCAACAATAGACTTCTTCAATATCATTCTAATGAAATTATTATTAGAAGAGATGTTAAATTTGATGAAAATATCTTGGCCTTGTTCGGCCGTACAAGCCATCTTCGGTGTTTGTGAAATATTTTGTTTCTATTCTAGTTTATTATTCTTCAAATGATAACAATGAGGATGAAAATCCACCTCCTCTTGCTTGCCTTCCTCTAGATGAGTATATTGAGAATGAACCTGCACTATCACCGCAACTTCCCAGATGGATTCGTTCAACTTGAGAAGCAACTGGTGATCTTGTCGGTTATACTTTAGATAAGTTTTGAACACGTTCATAGTTTCAACGAGCCTCTTCTATTTTCGCTCAAGTTTTAGAGACTCATGATCCAGAGACATTTGCAGAAGTTTCATGTCATACAGATTGGGATACAACAATGAATGAACAATATTTATCTTTAATAGTGAACGATACTTAGGATCTTGTACCTCTTTTGAAAGGAAGAAAACTTGTCAGATGTAAATGGGTCTACAAAACTAAGTATGAGTCAGATGGAAGTGTTGAAAGACATAAGGCCTAGTTAGTTGTCAAAGGATTCTCTCAAGTTGAAGGCATTGACTATAATGAAACTTTTTCCCATGTAGCCAAAATGAATTCCATTTGCTTTTTTCTTTCCCTTGCTACCTCACATAAATGGGAGGTCCATTAGATAGATGTTAAATCCTCTTTCTTGCATGGGGATTTGCAAGAATAAATCTATATGGAACAACCTCTTGGATATGTCCATAATGAATTCAACTTTGTTTGTCTCCTTAAGAAATCTCTTTATGGTTTTAAGAAACTCTTCGAGCTTGGTATGTCAAAATGGACAACTTTCTTCTTGACACAAGATTTTCTAGATGTCATTCTGACCCTAATGTCTATACCAAGAAAGTAGGAATCCATGTCATAATACTTATTCTTTAGGTTGATGACATTATCCTCATTGGTAGTGCCACTAAACTTTTAAACCATGTGAAAACCAGCCTTAAGAATAAATTTGAAGTGACTGACTTAGGCTATTTGCATTATTTCCCTGGCCTCCAAGTTTTGCAAACCAAGTAATGCATTTTTATTTCATAGTCTAAGTATGCTTGTGACCTTTTGATCCAATTGTCTATCGGTGGCCACCCACCTATTCCAACTGGCTCCTGTTGTCCCTTTTTAGTTCAACATGTCCTTATGTACTTCTTTGTAATTGCGGGTTCTACACTTTTGGGGTTGTTTGAAGCCCTAAACATCTTCCAGGTGGATATTGGTGGCCTCTCACCTAATTCAATTGACTTATTTTGTATGTTTTCATGTCATCACATCTTGTTTTATTTCCAGGGCCGTTTTGTAGGCCTAAACAGTGTTTTTTTGGCTTTCCATAGTCAAACTGTAGATGAAGTCAGAGTTTGACGACGAAATGTGTAGTTCTCTTAAAGAAGTTTCCAATGAGCTATCATGTGCCTAAAATAGAGGTCGTATGCAAAAGTTACGACCCCGAGAAGTTGAGGTACTAACTTACCCATAGGGGCCCACATGACTTTTGATGTTTCACCTCCTAGGGTTAGGTTTTTGGAGTCTATGGTTTTGGCATTCATGAGTAATATAAAAAAGGCCTCTAGAGCCTCATTGTAATTCATTCTTCTCAGATGAATGCACGTAGCATCCACATCTCTTCTCAAAGATAGCTACCACCATTCGAGAAAGTGTTTTAGTTCTACATTTTTACAGTTTCAACCTATTTCATTATTCAATAGAAGATATTGTTCACTGGATATCTGTGCTATTCTTCATATCTCTGTGTTTATTGTATTCAGTATGCTAATTAGTTCATTCCTCTGCTAAATCCGAATCAGTGTTATCAGAGCGGTCTGCTATTCATTTATTTTTCTTCATGCATGTCCCCAACAAGATCTAGGTACAAGAAGTTGGAACTCAAACCAATCGAGCCATTGCAATATTGGTAACGCTGATCTTGACAACAACCCATGGGGGACGAAAAGAAAGAGGATGGAGCAGGAGATCCTATTAAAATGTTGCTCGAGGAATCCCTCATGTGAAAAAGGAACGAAATGATGGACAACTTCGCGCAGATCCTTCGACGACTTCGCATAGGAGAAGCATCTTCATCAAGTGGCCATGCAACCCCCTTCAAGGTACAGGTAAATTTTGATATTCGATTATTTGAAGGACTGATAAATGCGGTTGTTGTAGATAAATGGTTGAATCTACTCGAAGGTTATTTTTCGGTCCACAATTTTTTCGATAGGGAAAATATCAATTTTGCACTCCTTAAGGCAGTTCGTCATGTTAAAGACTAGTGGGATACTTACTCTAAGAAAAGGTTCGTAGAGGAATCTGCAATGTTTGTGGTGGCCCCTACATGGGATTCCTTCCAGGATACCATTAAAGAACAATACTACCCTGTTAAAAGCTACGAGGACCAGTACACCATATGGACCATCCTACGTCAAGAAAAGGACCAGAAAATACCATATTTCACCAATATTTTCCATACCATGCACACCAAATTGGGTATCAAAGACTTTGAGTGTCATCTGGTGCTCAAATACCATGGTTGTTTGCATAGATACATTCAAATAGAAATGGATTTTCTGGACATCACCTCATTGGGCATGACTTATAGATACGTTGTCAAGATCAAGAATAAATTTAAGTAGAAAAGGAGAGAGTTTGGATCTGCAAATCCCTCACAGCGAAAGCAGGGAATAAGCGACCCAAAACCACATAGAAAGGGACCAAGTCAAGATGGTCGCCCTCAAGAAAACCAGTCCAAGCCACAACACAAGAAGGGAAATGAGAAGGTGAAGAAGGAAACGGGAAAATGGTGTGAGTACCATAAAATCCCTTGGCACAACACCGAAGAATGTCGCTCCAAGTAGTCACTCATGGACGAATTGAAGGCTTCCAAGTTAGAGGTCAATTTTGATTCCGAATCAAATCCTGAAGGATGGAAGCAGATTATCGACGTTGAACCCATTTCCACTATCACTACCACCAAATTCTGACCAAGCGACCCAGAAGAACCTTAGGAAGGGGAACTCCTCTTTCACTCGTAGATGTGGGTAAAAGGGGCTTCACTTCATTTCATTGTTGATCAAAGTAATCAGAAGAACCTGATTTCAATAGAGGTCATCAAGCGGATGAAGCTGCCAATGACACCACACCCGTAGCCCTACACCATCGGATGGCTTCACCAAGGAAGAGATCTTCGTGTCAGCCAACAATGTCGTTTTCCCTACGACATCAAGCCTTTCAAAGAGGAGGTACGGTGTGATATTTCCCCCATTGAAGTTTGTGATGTTCTTTTAGGAAAACGATATTTGTGGAAGTGTCATGTTGTGTATGAGTCTAGACCTTGCAATGTTATTATTACTTTGGGTAGATAATTGTACAGGATACCAGAGGTAGCACCACCTACTAATATTTCTTTAATCTCTACTAAGCAATGCAATAAGGTCATTTCACAGACCAGAAAGTTCATGTTCTTTGTGATCCATGCTCATAGTAAGCATAAGGTTTCCACCAAATCTGTGGCATATACACAGATCCTCTCTTTGCAGCAGAAGCAAGTGGACGAGATCATGGAAGAATACAAAGACATCTTCTCCTCACCTACAAGGGTACCAACACACTACCAAGTCAAGAAACTAATTGATCTGACCCTTGACACACCTCTACCTAATGGACTAGTCTATCATGGCTTGCTGATGGAAAATGATGAAATCAAGCATTATATCCAAGAGCTTCTTCAAAAGGGGAACATCATACCCAACTCCTCCCCTTGCGGAAGCCCGATTGTACTGGTGCATAAGAAGGATGGGACTTGGCAACTCTGCATTGATTACAGAGCCTTAAACAAAATCAGAGTCAGGAATCGGTACCCCATTCCCATTATTGATGACCTTCTTGACCAAATCAAGGGGGAAAAGTTCTTCATCAATATTGAACTAAAGTCTAGCTACAACCAGGTTCGCATCGAACCAACTAATGTATGGAAGACAACCTTCAAATCTAAAGAAGGCCTCTTCGAATGGCTAGTCATTCCCTTTGCCTTAACAATTGCACCAACCACTTTCATGAGGTTGATGGATGATGTATTGAGACCCTTCACAAACTCCTTTGTTGTGTAATATTTGGATGACATCCTGATCTTCAACAGAACGTGGGAGGAGCACATGCGGCATATTAAACACGTTTTGAGCATTCTGCGGCAATGCAAGCTATATTCCAACTTGGAAAAATTCTCTTTTGACATGAACATGGTGCAATACTAGGGCTACATTGTTGATGAGCATGGGGTATATGTTTATCTATATAAGATCCAAGTCATCCGTGACTGGCCATCCCCGAACACACTCAACGAGCTTCAGAGCTTTTTGGGACTAGCCAACTTCTATTGATGGTTCGTGTTGGGATTCTACCGTATTACATGGGCTGTCAGCCAGGTGACAAAGGTCAGTGGAAGGGCCAAGTTCGTGTGGGGGAAGGAACAAAAATGAGCATTCGATGATCTGAAGCATTGCTTGTGCTCAACTCTAGTACTCTCCTTGCCTAATCTGCAACAACCATTCGAGATTGAGACTGGTGCATCTGACTATGTTGTGGGCATAGTTCTCACTCATCATGACCATCTAGTGTCATACCATAGTGGGACACTCTTATATATTGTCCAGAAATACCCCACCTATGAAAAGTAAATTCATTCCATTGTACAATCCTGTCGTCAATGGAAACATTACATTCTGGGAAAGGAGACGATCATACACATTGAACACAAGCCTCTGTAGCTCATATAGACACAGGGGAAATTGCAGAACGATCGCCATCAAAAGTAGTCCACCTATATGCAACAGTTCCATATCAACATCAAGTATAAGACAAGTATCTCAAATCATGTCGTTGATTGCCTTAGTTGACCTCCTGTGGTTGCACTCACCACTGTGCTCCATTCCTGTGGACATGAAGCATCCGAGTGGCCCCAACATTATCAACAAGATCTGGACTTTGCCACCACCTATCAGCTCTTGGGTAGATGCGTGACTGACACTGAATTTCACATTCAGGGAAAACTATTATGCCACCTGGGCTATATTTGTGTTCCTACAAGAGAGTGTGCAAAGATGATTTGGGAATCCCACTACAGTCGGGTGGCATGACATTTTGGCATAGAGAAAACTATGGTCGTTCTTCAGAAACATTTTTATTGGCCAACACTTTGACATGGCGTTAGCAAGTATATTAGATATTTCATTGCATGTGCCATTTCCAAGCCAACCATCAAGAAGCAAGGCTTATACACCCCTCTTCCTACTTCCGAGAAGCCTTCTGAATCCATCTCAATGGATTACATATCTAGTCTTCCATCCACCAAGCAAGGAAATGACTGCGTATTTGTGGTTGTTGATTAGTTTTCGAAGATGGTCATCCTCACAACATGTAAGAAGAATATCACAACAACAGATAATACCAATATCTTCTTCGAACAAGTGTGGGTCCACTTTGGGATACTACAGACCATCATCTCTGACCGAGACAACAGGTTCCTCATCACATTTTGGTTGAGTCTCTCGTCACTATTGGACACCAAGCTCACAAAATACACTGCTTTCCACCCCCAAACAAATGACCAAAAAGAGGTCGTCAATTGGATGATTATGCACATCCTACACATGTACAACTCTAAGCATCCATGTACATGGGACGAGAGTCTCCCCTGTGTTAATCACAGTTATAACAGGGCTCTCCATAACTCCACCGACCATAGCCCATTTCAGGTGGGGCTGGGATTCCAACCCTTGGGACCCATTGATGTTGCACTTCCTCTTGCCACCACACAGAAAAAATATTCCCATGATCAGCCTACGATCTACAAAGCCACCAGATTCATTGAGTGGATTCATCAAATCTACCAACAGGTCCAAAATATTTTGTAGAAATCCAATGCTAAGTACAATAAATGCATTGATCAACACATGGTACCACACCAATTTCAGGTTGGCGACAAAGTATGGTTACATTTGCAGAAGGAGCGTCTAACAGGGCCCCATTAAAAGCTCCTCCCATTTTTCTATGGGTCTTACACTATCACCAAGGCTATGGGTAGCAATACTTTTGACCTCAACACTCCACCCTTCCTTGGCCTGCACCCAGTGTTCAATGTGGACCTCCTTCGACCATAGTTTCTACCATAATTGGACACCTCAGAGATTGCAGAACAATTGACACCCACAGAGATCAACCGTGACTGCATGGAACAAGCATCCACTGATATAATAGTGGACACAAAGGTCAAGGGCACTCACCAGCATAAGATACAAATTTATTGGGTTGTCAAGGTAGGGCAACACCTACACCAAGGCAAGTGGCTCACCCAGCGCCAAATCCAACAGAATTTTCCTCACCTGATGGGGGAACTCAATGCAATGGAGACCATTGCTTCCTAAGGGGGGAGGATTGATCCAGTTGGCTATTGGTGACCACCCACCTATTCCAACTATCTCGTCTTGTCCGTTTTTAGTTCAACACGTTCCTCTGTACTTCTTTGTAATTGAGGGTTCTACACTTTTGGGTCTGTATGAAGCCCTACATATCTTCCAGGTGGATATTGGTGGCCTCTCACCTAATCCAACTGGATTATTTTGTATGTTTTCATGTCAACACATCTTGTTGTACTTCCAGGGCCATTTTGGAGGCCTAAACAATGTTTTTTCGGCTCGCCACAGACCAAAAATTGATCGAGTTAGATTTTGACAATGAAATGTGTATCTCTTTGAAATACCTTTCCAACGGGCTATCACATGCCTAAAACAAAAGTCGTATGCAAAAGTTATGACCTCGAGAAGTTGAGGTACCAACTTACCCATAGGGGCCCACATGAATTTTGACGTTTCACCTCCTCGGGTTAGGTTTTTGGATGTCTATGGTTTTGGCATTCATGAGTAATATCCAAAATTCCTCTAGAGCCTCATTGTAATTCATTCTGCTCAGACGGATGTTCATAGCAACCACATCTCTTCTCAGAGATAGCTACCACCATTCGAGCAAGTGTTTCACTTCTGCAGTTTTACAGTTTCAGCCTATTTCATTATTCAATAGAAGATATTGTTCACTGGATATCTATGTTATTCTTCATATCTTTGTGTTTATTGTATTTAGTCTATTAATCAGTTCCTTCCACTCTTGAATATGGATCACCTTTTCTGTCTCTTTCACGTGGAATATTATAAACCAACCCCTTCTCCCTTACAGTTTGGAGTCAAAATTGTTGCCACCTATACTTTTCCTAAAGTTGATACCACTTTATACCGTTAGTTATTTGGTAGCTTATTATATTTGACTCATATCCATCCTGATATTTCCTTTGTTGTTGGTCTTGTTTCCTGGTACATGCAAACACCCCATGAAAGCCAATGGAAAACATCTAAAAGGATACTTTGATATGTTCGAGGTACATTACAACTCAAGGGGGACTCCTTTATTGGTTGGTTTCACTGATTCATATTGGGATGGAGACCCTAATGATCGAAAGT
>JASDQU011026263.1:17098-27148 GCA_032191745.1 Picea mariana
GAACAATCCTTCACGTAACCCACTTCAATTTTTTACGTGCAATATGATTGGAACATTTCCGCAATGTTGGGTGAGTTTTGCATCTTTTTCCCAAATCATTATTTTACAATATCAATGGATAGAATATTCAATATCAAGGTGCTTTAAAACTATTGCTTTACTTCATTCATAAGAAGTAACAATTCAACTTCTAAACAATAATTCTTTAATATTTAGCATTGTCATAATTCTTTATTTTTAGCATTGTCATAGTCTACCTTTTTTTAATAAACAAATTTAAAAAAACATGATATTTGTATCATGTTTCCTTTTGTTTCTAATATCTCTCTCTAGATCCTATAACTACACCAACCATTCCAATCCTATCCAACTTTTCATTTTGATCCAAGATGCACAATTGATTCAGAAAGAAGATATTTGATGTGACATGCCATGACTACAATTAGGAAAATGTTTTAGCTTCTTTGGAGGGCATTGGAAATGGATATATTTATTGTAAATACTTTTTTTTTATTTTAATTTATGTTGGCGTATAAAGAGGCATTTTTTATAGCTCATTATAAGGGAGATGTATAATTCCTTCTCTGTTCAATATTGAGAGTGTAATTTATTCTTATGATGATGCAATAACCTTTCTTTCTTCATATTCTACTAGACTTGGCCTCTTACATTGAAAGTACTCTTGATTGTGTGTCAATCATGTAAGGCCTTTTACTTATCATGTGACTTCTTTAATGTCTATGGTACTTGAAAGGATCTATATAATCTTGTTAATGAATATTTAATCCTTCAACGCTTCACCTATGGTGTTTTCCCTCAATCATCCTGGCTATCCATATACAACATATAGAGGTGAAGGTGGAAAATATCCAAATAAAGTTTCAAAACAAGACTTACTAGTGTAATTTTGAACTATTGTAATATAAGAATGCTAATATAAATCAAATTTCCATCCTTAGGTCCTTCGTTGTTTCTAATTGTAACCCTTAAAAAGATGATCAAATGTCATGTTCACTACTTCTTTCTGACCATACTTTTGTGGATGTGAACTGGTAGATATATTCAACTTAGTGTCCATATTCTCCTAAAGTGTAATCCAAAAGGCACAAAGAAATATGGTCTCTTTATCTAAGATGATCCTCCTTGGTATCCCAAAGTGAATCCACACGTTTCCAAATAATAAGATTGCTACATACTATCTCTCCCCCATGTCATCCCTTATAATTTTACTGTACCAATTTATTGATCCTATAATTTCCACAAAAATCCTAAAGAAAACTATTGTAATACCAATATGACCTATAAAATATCATGGATATTCCACTAAAATTGTTTGTCATAATAAATCTTTCAATCTTATACAAACTCGTTGTTATGAATTTTTTTTACTTAAGATTAAGAATTAATATTATTAGCTTATGGAAAAAAATATCATAATAAGCTAAGATTGAAATAAAATAAGCTAAAAAAAAATACCACCACCGACATAGTGAACACAATATGTATGATGGGAAACCCAATATGTAAAAACTAAACTAGAAGGTGAAGACTATGCCTTTCTCTTTTCTTCTGAAATATGAAATTGAGATACAAAGAAATGTGAGCTCACTATGGATTTTTCATTGACATTGTGGTCTATTTGGCTACTATAGGGTCTTCTACTTCCTATGTTTTACCCCAATATTCCACTCTCTCTCTCTACTCAACTATGGAAGAGTGATCAATACAATAAGAATGGAACCCCCTTCTTTCCTAAAAGAGAAATATTTAACATGTCATGATATTCATATAGGGTTAGGATTAAGGTTTTTGCATGCCTTAACTCCCACTTAGGTTTGGGGTTTTTAAACCTCTATAATATTCTTGAAAGATAACATTTGAATATGTCCACATGTGTGAGTAATGAGAGTTGACACGGAACCCACTCAATACCATAGTTTTCAACAACATAGGTCTACTTGCAGGAGGCTTAACTTCCTCATGTGAGCTCTGATTGAAGTGATATTTGCACCATTGGAAAACTCTCAATGTGTAGAAATTTTTTGAGAAGTCGAGGGTTATTTATACAAACTTTTGACCCCAAAAATGGTCATTTACTATCCCAAATAGGATTTGGAAGTTTCAAGACCCCAAATCACCAAAATATTAACCACTCCTAATGTGATCCCTATAATTAAATAGCTCTAATTTTTCCACTCTTAAAGTACCAAAATAAATGAGAAATTATATTCTCATCCATTTTATGTCATGATTATTATTATTTAAATCAAATACAATATGTTCCACTAAAAAATGAATTTTGACTAGATTGTAGTTATTTGAAATTTGGATTATATTCATTTTTCTTCGATACAAACCTTTCATTTCAAGATTTTTTTCATAATTATAACTTGAGAGGAAGAATTTCATCTTCCTTTCCATTGATATAGTTTTTACGCCGAAAGGCGTATACCTATTGACAATGAGCACAATTAATCAGCTTTTAATCTAAAATTCTAATCTAATGGTTAACAATTGAAGATGCTGGCATATTCTTAGTCGTCCTCCCAAATCAATGGATGTGATTTACTCTTCATAACTTCCTTGTATTTCTGAATGCATCCGTTACCCTGTTTACTTTTTAACATTTACCTAATCGTATTAAGAAATTACTGTAGCACTATATGATTGCCACGTTTAAATGATTAATCTTTCAAATTACCATTTAAATTTCCTCAACTGTCTAAACGTTTCATTTTCTGGCTGCCTGTGCATTTCATTTTCTGTCTTTCCTAACCTATCCACGCGTTTCATTTTCGCCACGGATTTCAACTGTCCGCCCATTCGCTACCGCCGATTTCCTTAGCTGTCCCACGTTTTCTACAATTAAAACATCCCCTTTTGGCGTTCTCAGCCGCAAAATAGCAACTGTGCTAGTTAATTTTTTGCAACTGAACTTGTTGTTTATCTATAGAATAAAACCAAGTATTTGAAAGGGTGGCCTTCTTATGGTCATATTGAAATACATCTTTACTAAAGAAAGAATAAATCATGTCGTTCTCTTAACTTTAATATTGAACTATTCCTTAGCATAGACAACTACAAGCATGGGCTATGTTGTCTAACTTTGGAATATTTCCAAATGTGTGAACTCGCTAAAATGAATGGTATGGAATTATAATTTGGTAATATTATCATTTTCATTAGAATTCTTTTTGTAAACCCTGCGAGTATTTTTACACATGATTTTCATTAAAATGTCAACAAAAATAAATCCTTCTTTTTTTTTTTTAGCTATGTTGTTAGCTTTTGAAACCATGCAAATTATATACAATTTATTAAATTAGAGTTCCATTGTATCCCTAGAGACTCCTTTCGGATTTCACTCAAGTGTCTTGTTGGCATTAGCACTTTTAGATAAGAGTGCTACCATAAGCGTGCTAATAAACTGTATACGTAGAGAGCGCCCTTTGGCGCCAGCTTGATGGCCTCGATATCCACACCGTTGTCAATGTTAAACGTCCCTTCCCCCCATTCCGAAAACATTTCGGACGCAACTTTTTTTGCGTTAACTTCCACGCGTTCTGAAAAAGCAGCAGGAATCCACGTGTGCCAAAATACATTCCATTCCGACTCTTGTTCGATCCTCCTGCTGTTCTCATCATTTAACTTAAGCTTGTAAAAGCTCAGCTCACGAACTCCCTCTCCTTCAAAAGCACTGATATAATACAAACTAGAATGATAATTAGTGGTTCGTTGTCCACTACGCCTGTCATCCTCACCATCTTCGAACTGTAACAATAAAAACTCAGGCTGCTCCACAGCGTTGCGGTCATCTGTACGATATTCGCTGTGCTCACACATCTCGTAAAGACATTTAAGAGCCTGTCCTCCAAATTCGGAGGGTATGGTAATCTCAAGATATTTTGGGGGCTCCTCTGAATGAAAGCCAATTACTCTATCGATTACATCAGGACTGCCACCCAATTCAGGCTGCCATGCACTTATACCGTTTCTTCCGTCCAGCGTCCACACAGAAAAATGCTCTTCGTCGTCGTCGTCGTCGATGCGAATATGATAAGTAGTACAAGACCCGCCGTCGTCAAAGGAAGAAAAACTCACCACAAATTGGCCCTCCAAGAAAGGCGACGGCGGGAGTTTCTTCCACTGAAAGTTTCCTTCTCTTAAATCAACCACGCTCACGTCGTACGTGTTTTGGCCGTTTTCATGGACGGGAGTGAAGGAATATATACGTTCGTCATTGTCATCAACCACAAATTTGACATCACTTCTCAAATTTTCAGGGACAGACGGAACTGGAACATTCACTAGATTGCCTTCGTTTACATCGCCAACGAAGTAAACCCAGATACAAAAGCTGTTATACTGAAGGTATTCCGGGTCTGGAGTGTGGAATAAAACGAGGGACTTAGAAAGAATACGGGGATTTTGGAGACGGGCGTAATATGGGAAAGAGTTTGTCATGGCATCAGCCCACCATCGACTCAGCAGCATACAGACCGGCCTGTTATACCATGGCATTTGAGTGATCACCTCGCCGAGTACAATGTCATCGCAGAGGCCAAGGACTGAGGAAAAACAAAAGCAATAATGTAAAACAAATGAGAACTCTAACACAACAAAATCAAGCAATTAAAACAGTGCATTGGAGTTGACTGATGTAACACGTACTGCTGTTATCAGCTGCTCTTGAAGGCCCATTGTTACTAATTTCCTCAGCTTCGGACTCGTTACTAATTTCCTCAGCTTTCCGTTTTACACTTTTACTGTCCATTTTCAGCTACTCTCTTCTGCTCTGTACTTTTCAGAAGGAGACAGAGATGGTGTATAGCCTATCCTGCACGAGCTTTCATTCAATATATATTTTTTGGCCTCTACACATTCCATAGATTTATACTTCCATAAATGCATTTGAATAAACGCGACTCTTCGTTGTGTAAATTCGTCAATGATTTTACAAAGGTTTTTATGAATTCCATAAATGCATTTGACTAAACGCCACCTTTCGTTGTGTAAATTCGTCAACGATTTTACAAAACAAAGTTGTTTATGACTAGCACAGCCGCTGGCCAACGCCTGAAGGCTTATCGTTGGTAAGACTAGCACAGCCACAAGTCATTCGTGGCTGGTGAACGCCAAAATAACTGAGTTTTGGGTATTAAATAATTGCAGAACTCTGTGTATTAAATAACCAACGTGGTAAGAGCAACGTGGTAAGAGCTGTAGGTAGGAAAATCCCGCCCAGTAAATAATAGTTAGACTAAAAATTGTGGCTGGTAAACTTGGGCTCTTTAGAAAATGAAACATTAATATCACTCAGAGGTGGCAATCAGCTAGCCATCATTGTAAATTTTAAATATGATTAAGTAAAAGTAAAAAAATAAACATGTAAACGGATGATTACGCATAAAGGCGTACACCTATTGACAATGGGCACAATTAATGATCTTTTAACCTTAAACCCTAATCTGATGGCTATGCATTGAAGATGTTGGCATATTCTTAGTCGTCCTCCAAAATTACCACATAACTAGCACAGCCCCAAACTCGTGGATGGTGAACCCGGAAAGATTTCGATTGTTCCAGAAAATGAAATGCGACCATAAAATGAAAGGTGGTTATAAAATGAAACGCACAATTGTACATGGCCATAAATGATTGCTTTTCATATTTACATTTCTCTATTCTGTAACAAAACTTTAATCTTTGTTAATCACTCAGACATGGTTACCAGAATAATACAAATTCCAAGCTAGAATATGACATTAGCAATAGGTACACGCTAGATCCATGTTGAATATGGATCTGTGATAGTGCTCTCTCCTGCTGCGGTTCAAATTAAGCTCTCTCCATTTGAGAAGGTATCTTGGGACAGTGATCCAATTCTAGAACTTTTCTGGATTTGTCGATGACTAACTAAAACCTGGACATCTACCAAAAATATTGTTGTGACTGGTCTATGATCAGAAAGCCTGCATTCCCCCCTCGTATAGGAAAGCTGCCTCAACCCCTTACCATACCAAATGAGAGTATACAATCACACCTGCAATTAATAGTCAGATCATTAGGATAAATATTTTTAAGCACTGGTTCGACCTTCTAGTTTTGATAAATTAGTGGTACTCAATAGAAAATCTTAGAGCCTAAAAGGATTCGATTGTGTGCACATATACCAAGTAGGATTAAGGCGTTTGTGTCTGGCTTTGTTTTCGATAAATGCAGAGTACTGATCAAAATTCGCTGCATATTTGTACGTGGGAGAACGCTATTGAACCTTCTTCCCATCCTTCAAATAAACGTCCAGCTGCTTGCTCTGTTTTCAGCTGCATAATATTTGAATAAAAGTAAAATAGGTTTTACTTGGATCAGGCTTCACGGATTATAAAACTCGGCATTATAGAGAATTGATTTCCCAATAATTTGCTCCAAATAATTGATTAATTACCTAATCACATTCGAGTATGGCCTTCCAATCTTTTTTTTTTATCAATGACATAGTTATTCCGGCATTTGGTGATGCCAATCGATAGTTTAAATCCCCGAATGATTCGACTGCACATAAATCGAATAGCTAAATCAAGCTTCGAAAAACCTAGAAACAAGAAAATTGCAATAAGATATGTCTCATTATATAAAAATTTACGCACTCGTGTCCAATTATGGTTTGTCGGAGATCGAATAATTCAGTAGTAGTAAGGGAGAAATGGGTCCATTTCATAATTTCTGAAACATCGAAATTTCGACAGAGTTCAGCGCCTTCGTTTCACGAGATGCCAAATGAAACACACGATTGTACATGGTCATAAATGGTTGGGTATTTCTCTATTTTGTAACAAATTCTTAATCTTTGCTAATCACTAAGATGTGGAAATCAATCAGTTAATTATCATAGTAAATTTTAAATATGATCAAGTAAAAGTAAAAAAATAAACATGTAAACAGATGCTTTTATAATAGTGAGGAAGTTAGTGGTTGAAATCATAACCATTGATTTATTGGGACAACTAAGAATATTCCATCAATATTTAATCTTGTCCATACAAAACTGATTAAGCATTAAAAACCTATTAAATGTGTTCATTGTCAATATGTTCACACAGTAATTTCTTAATCATATTAAGTAAATGTTAAAAAGTAAACACGTTAACAAAATCTTTTAAAAATGCTAAAAAGTTATGAACATGAAATGTGGTTCATTGATTTGGAAGAACTACTAAGAATATGCTAGATTGAAATTTATCGTTAAAAGATCATTAACTAGCACAGGTGCTAACTCGCGGCCGAGAACGCCGAAAGGTATCGGCTGAGAATGCGTGCCCCCAATATAAAATGTATGTGGTAATCTGTCTGTGGTAATATGAAACGTTTGGCTGCATTAGGTTGATAAATGGAACGAGTGGGCATTAGATGGCCGGTTCAGAAGCAGAACTTGGGCATTTATTTAGATGCCACGGTTTAATCCTACTTAATGATTTAAACGTGGCAATTACATATCCTTACAATAATTTTTTAATGTGATTAGGTAAATGTTAAAAAGTAAACATGATAACGGATGCCTTGATAAATGCAAGAAAGTTATGAACAATAAATCTAACCCATTGATTTTGGAGGACGACTAAGAATATGCCAGCATCTTCAATGCATAGCCATCAGATTAGGGTTTAAGGTTAAATAAGATTAAAAAATCATTAATAGTGCCCATTGTCAATAGGTGTATGCCTTTCGGCGTAAATATACCCACTAGCATAGTCGCAAAGTGGTTGGCGGCTGGTGAACGCCGAAATGCACATAGGGCTGGTGAACGTCGAAACGTGACTGGCAGGTGAACGTCGAAACGTGGCTGGCGGCTAGTGAACGCCGCAAAGTGGCTGGCGGCTGGTGAACGCCGAAACGTTTGGCTGCATTACCGGTTCAGCGGGCATTTATTTAGATGCCATGGTTTAATCCTACTTAATGATTTAAACGTGGCAATTACATATCCGTACAATAATTTTTTAATGTGATTAGGTAAATGTTAAAAAGTAAACATGTTAACGGAGGCCTTGATAAATGCAAGAAAGTTATGAACAATAAATCTGACCCATTGATTTTGGAGGACGACTAAGAATATGTCAGCATCTTCAATGCATAGCCATCATATTAGGGTTTAAGGTTAAATAAGATTAAAAAATCATTAATTGTGCCCATTATCAATAGGTATACACCTTTCTGGGTAATTATCAATAAATATACCTTAAAATATTTTATCTAAAAAATAATATTTGATTTTAAAATAATTATAATAAACGAATTATTTAAATTGTATTTGATTTTAAAATAATTATAATAAACATATTATTTGCAAAATTACAAATAATAAATATATCATAAGTGTTTTTATAAAAATCTAGTATTATATTTCTCAAAAGTATTTTGAATTTATAAAAAATATTTTGTATTTATAAAAAATATTATATTTGAAAGTAAAAAAATATATACAATTAAATATTAATACCAATATATTTTATGTTTTCTCTCCGACATAGATGATTATTATTGCCATTTCCATCTTAAAATTAGAAAAAAAAATTAAATTTGTCTACACATATACATAATTTAATATTAGTTCACATAAAATTAATATTTATTATGTAATTCACACATAGATGATCATTATTACCATTTCCATCTTAAAATTAGAAAAAAGGAAATTAAATTTATCTTACACATATACATAATTTAATATTAATTCACATAAAATTATAATACTTATTATGTAATTAAATTATAAAACTTTATAAATTATTTAATTAAATATTTCACTTCTAAGTTTTAACAAATGTTTAATTAATAACATTTATAGAAGATTCTAAAAAATTGTTCTAAAATGTTTTAATACTAATTATATTTCATTAATATATAAGAAAATTGTAAAACATAACATTAATTTAATTAAAATGAAAAAAACTATCATCTTCCAATAAAATTCACTTCTCATCAAACCTGTCCTTTAAATCAAGTTCTTGATTTGCCATGCACTCTTTCTATGGGGTGAAAGTTGAAATACCATGTGATTTTGGTCGTTTATTTCTATGTCATGGTCTTTGTCAAATGTGTAAAGATTATAATTATATATATATGAAATTAAATTAAATATTTTTTAAATATTTCCATATTTAAATATATTTCAGATTCACTTTTTCCAATCTCTTATATTCCAAATTGTAATCAATTAATACATATCCTTCTTTCAATTTCTTTTGATTTTGAAACTTTACACTAACATATTCTTTTATCTTATATTCCAAATTGTAATCAATTAATACATATCCTTCTTTCAATTTCTTTTGATTTTGAAACTTTACACTAACATATTCTTTTATTTTCAAATAGGTTCATGGGCAAAGCTAAAATGAACGCACCCTCCTAGAAAATATGGATTGTTTACTAGTGAATACTTCATAATAAATTAATGTCCCCAAAATATCATGTGATTTTGGTCATTTATTTTCATAAGCAAATTACTTATTTTTCAATACAAATTTTTTTTGCCATAAAAACATTTATATCTTTGTTGTTTTCAATAAATAAATTATATTGAAAATAGTTATTACTTATAATTTTAAATTTTAAATTTGAAGTACAAATAGAAATTTTAATGTCAATCTAATTTTCTTTTTCAATTTATGGGTATATATGGATCTCTATGGGTATATATGGATCTCCCTTTTTCTTTGAACTAGTTGCATTTACAATACTTTCTTTTCTTTTTATAATTTGAACATGCGCATTTACAATATTTTCTTTTTTTTTATAGTTTGAACATGCTAATGTAATCATTAATGCATTTTTCATGAAGTGTGCATTTTAATTTTATCCATCATTTTGACTTGTACTTTTATTTTTACAAATCATCTCTCATAATTTGAACATGCCAATGCAATTACTAATGCCTTTTTCATGAAGTGTACATTTTAATTATACCCACCATTTTGAATTTTAGTTTATTTTTACAATTCATTAAACTATTATGCAATACCATATATATATATATATATATATATATATATA